>BMAO01004087.1:0-39119 GCA_019973975.1 Trichonephila clavata
TATTTTTATGCAAAATATTGTTTACACATATATAAAACAATACTCAAAAGACAGTGAATCTTTTTTATTGAAAATTTAGTATAGTTTCTTTAAAAAAATTATGAAACTTCGAAATTTGGAAATTTTTTATTTTTCTGCATCTTTTATGCATACAACAATTTTTTAAAAATTGGGCACTATTTTAATAGGAAAAAAATTAGGTTCACTAATATGCATAGGCATCTTGTATAGAAGTATAAAAAATCTGGAATCTTATAGTGCAATAGTTTTTTTTTAAATTGTACCTAAATTTAAAAAAATATGCTTTTGAGAAAAGTGAAAAACCTAAGGGTCAAAAGGGGCGTGGTCATTTGCTAACATTTTTATTTTTCATATTTCAGGGCTATTTTATCAACAAACATACGTATAAGTATTATACATTTTTATGTTCAGAAAAATATGCACTATTTTTTAGAACTAAAATTTAAAAATCGATTCTTTGAAATATATGATGTCCTGGTTCCCTTAATAACCACTAATTTAAAATACAGCCTCAGCCATCTTCCAAATTTTTCATCAATATAATCAACAAATGTTGTTGCAAATTGTGGGAATCTTGGTTCTGTTTCAATCAAATCTTGTTAAGAAAGATTATTGTATAAAGCAAAAAATTAAAATTTTAGTCCATGGTTCAGCTATACACGAGGGCTTTCGGAGACGGGCATCGTAATTTTGAACCATGGTCCAGTGACAAGGACGACACCTGAGCTAGCATCCCCCTCTCCTAACTACTAAACCAGACCAACGGTAGGACGTTTTAGCTCTCCACAGATTTAACGCGCATCGCTCCCTACACGGCGGGTCTTTAGTGGTATTCGGCATGAACACATGACACACTAGCCATGATCCGATACCTTGACCACTAGGCTACGTCGGCCACACATAAATATCAGAATAAACTATATAAAAAATATAATAATATTATCATCAAAAATTAGTTTTTGATAAAGCATGGTCTGGAAAAATAGCTATACATCTAAAATCTCTTTCAGCATTTTTATACACGAATAGTAAATTAAGTAAAAAATCAATTGTAATTAAACATTTAAAATACTTTATACAAGAAATTTTTAGATGAAATGTAGTAATAGTTAAATTTCAAACGAATCAAAATTTAATCAGTATTATAAATAATAAAGAACAAATTAATTTATCAAAAAAATTAATTTATGAATTATGTATATATAATTCTTGTCTAATTAAATTTCCTCTTTATACAAAACATTTTCATTTCAAATAAGACAAATTGCAAGACGAAATTTCTTTTTTTTTTTCAAAAGAAAATAACTATTTTTAATGAGAAAGATCAATAATGTTCATTAGAAAGTAAAACCATTTCATTATTAATACTAAACTATTCGGAAATGTAATATTAAAATACTGAAAACATTTATGCGTTCTAGTTTTTCTTCTCTAACTGTTAAACTTTTTTTACATCATTTATTTTTGTTTCATATTTTGAATAGATTATTTTTAGAGGGAATAGTTTTATGGAAATGGTATGATTTAATGAATAACTGCTTTTAAAATTTTTTTCTTGTTTACTAGTCTTCGATTCTTTTTTTCTTTTGCTTTGCATGCAAATGTGCAAGTACAAAAATATTCAATAAAATAATAAATCGTCGAGAAGCTGTTATTAATTAAAAAATATAGATTTATCCATCATTATTTTTAAGAGATGTCCTTACATATTTTTAAAAATCCACACACACACAATCAGTATTTTTATTAGATTTTAATGAAGAATATATATATTTAGTACATTTCATTCTCGGATAAAATACAAATGAAAATAAAAATATAGGAAATATGTAACATTTTTATTTCAGATTTATATATATAATTCACATAACTTAACTCAGTGGCGCAACAGCTCATGAGGACCAAGGCTTACAGCGCCCAACTCAGCATACGCGATGTTTGGCTCTTTGATGCATGAGCAGACGTTTCGGGCAGGTATTCAGTCTGACGTGAAACCCCCAGCATTAAGTCCCCAAGCATGTTTGGTACTCAATGTATCGACTCACTGAAGGAATTAAAGGCTGATGCGAACTTGCTCGGCCCGAGGTTCGACTCTCGGATTTGTGGTGTGGAAGCGCGATGCACGAACCACTCAGCCACTGACCTTCGATTTAATTCATATACACTGGTGTCCAAAAGTTAAGCATAATTGATAATTATGTGAATAAAGAAGGAACTGTAAATCAGAATGGTGGGAAACGCGATATGCGAGTGTAAAATGGTTATAAAATAAGGAAGCAAATCAAAAGAATGATTATAAATAATTTTATTATCCATAGTAGTAGTTTGAAAGAAAACTGAGCATAGCGAGGATTCACACTTTAAAGAAAAAATGAACGAAAACATTAAATAAAATACTGATGCTGAAGTTTAATAGGGCGTGTGGTCACCTCTGACAGCCAGGCACGCTGCACAGCGATTTACCATACTTGTTATGAGATGATGAATGAGTTGTGGACTCAAACTGTTCCAAGCTTCTTGGAGAGCTCTCTTCAGTTCTGTAACGGAGCTTGGTGGGTGCGCAAGGGCTGCAATTTGTCTCCCGAGCATATCCCATACATGCTCGATAGGATTTAAATCAGGGGAGTTCGCAGGCCACAACATGCGCTGGATGTTTCCCGTTTCAAGGAAGTCATCAATCAGCACCGATCGGTGACATGGCGCATTATCATCCATGGATATGAAGTCAGGACCAACAGCACCTCGAAACAAGTGAACAAAAGGCTCAAGAACTTCGTCTCTGTATATTTGAGCGGTCACAGACCCCGTGTCAAAGAAATGGAGGTCTGTGCGGCCGTCCTTCATGATGCCTGCCCATAATACCATTACTCCCCTTGATGGAAAATGATGTCTTTCCATTATGTTTCTTGGTTCCACGTTCTCTCCATATCGTTAAACACCGAGAATCACTACTCAGACTAAACCGGGACTTGTCACTGTACATCACATCGGCCCACTCTCCCACACTCCAATATGGATATTTCAAACTCCAGTTCAAACGAGCGTGTTTATGCGCAGACGTGAGGGTAATGCAAACTGCTGGTCTTCTGGCATACAGGTCAGCATGATTGAGTCTCCTGTAAACAGTTTGTCTCGAAATTCGTATTCCTGTGGCGACTGTGAGCGCCGAACCCAGTGCTCTGGCAGTACTGTCCTTCTGACGGTGGCACTTAATACCAGATATCGGTCTTGGCGAGGGGTTGTGACTCTTGGTCGACCTGATACTGGTTGTCCGGTAACATCTCCCGTTCTTTGAAACCTATGCCACAGTCTTGAGATCACAGACTGATCCATATTCAGAATTCGAGACACTTCGGTTTGTGATCGTGAGGATTCCAGCATTCCAACGATTCTTCCTTTCGTAAACATGTCCAATTGGCATCTTTGTGCCATGATTCACCTTGTTTGATGGTTAACAACGTTCCTTCGCACACCAGATGTACGAAACGTCTGAACTGCCTATGCTGCGTGAATCGGTTTCTCCGCGTTCCGACATGCGCCGGTGTTTCGTGCAGGACGTAGTCGACTGAAAAGTTTTGCTTACACCCAATATTTCTTCTTCACCCAATTAATATCCGTAAAATATTTGGAATAATTTTATGAATATATTCCATGTTCTTTCCCATTTTAACGATTTATGCTTAACTTTTGGACACCAGTGTATGTATAGTAAGGTAATTAATGATCCATATTATCTGATTTTTACAATTATATATATTTGGTGTCTATACATTTTAATAATGGGTTACTTAAATTAATAGAGTTGATAGAAATCAAAAATTCATAGTTAGAATTATATACTAAACAAACTTAATTTTTTGTTCTTTAAGTATGAACGTATGCCATACTAAGGGAATTAATCATCATTTTTCAGGAGATTCAAATATTTTTGTTTATTAAAAAATCTTAGATGAAAAGGAACAAAATGTGTTTGTATGTGATTATGACAAATATATATATATTTTTTTTCATTTTAGCTGTTTTAGTTATTAATTACTTTATTGAATTTGCCTCCACCCTCACCGATTAAGCAAACGAATTGCTAAGGATTATTTAAATGAATTTTAAAATTTGTTTTCTTTAAAGAATAAAGTAATTTAAGGTGCTCTAAATATTGGTTTCTTAGAGAACATTTTTTTTCAAACACTTTAAGTACTAACATCCAGTACGTATTAAATTTTCTACTTAACATTTACCAGTTTTAAAATTTCATGGTAAAATTCTATTATCTCTGCTTCTAATTAAGACAAAAACAACAGTAATCATACTTTTAATTTTATTTAAATATTTTCCATAGGAATTACTTTAAAAATGAGTTTGAATTAAAATGTGCCATTGTAGATTCCCTACATTTTTCAGATGTCTCTGAACTATAAAAACAGAAGGAATGACTCTTTACTTACAGCATCTTTCCCCCTTTAATTAAATAATTACTATTGTGTTTGTTTATGAGAATTATTAAACGCTACAAATAGCCACTAACAAGAGGAGGGCACGACTAATGAAATCCATTTGTGGACGAGACTTTGTGTAAGAGTGGTACTCCTTTAGGCTGTTCAACTCTCAATGTATTAGTGGCGAATGGCCAGTCAATTCAGAGAAAATAGCCTTTCAAATTCATGCTAGCTTATATTCAATTAAATGTTCACTAACCTTAGAGCCGCAGTAACATAGATGATAGCGTACCTGCTTACTACGGGGTCTGTCAAGGTTCGAGTCGCGCGATTAATTTTTTTGTTTTATTTTTTCAACTCATTTAATTATTTTTATAATTAAATAAATTTATTTAAAAAATGTGCATTAAATATTAAAAGTTATTTTAGATAATTATTTATTATTATAAAAAGTATGATAATTATATCCATATTTATATTATATTTTATAAATATAATTAGTAATAAATAATATTCATTATAAAAGTATATTACAATAAATATTTTTTTTTATAAAAACCATTATGATAAATTTAATAATACAATTTAATAAATATTAAAAGATATTTCATATGAAAATTAGTTATAAATAGTTTCGTAATATGAAATACCATATACTAAAAATAAAATATTATGTATGAAATTATAATAATATATAGAATATATTATCACAATTATATTTATTAAAAAATTATTTTATGATTTTTTAAAAAGTAATATGTATTTTATATTATATATTACTAACTTAATTATTTCATAATTTAAAAAATATTTATTGAGTCGTTTTTAAATAAATTTATTTAATTGTAAAATTAATTAAATGAATTGAAAAATAAAACAAAAACTGATCGTGTGACTGGAAACTTGGCCGGTCGCGGAACTAGCAGGTACGTCATCATCCATGCTACTGCGGCTCTAACGTTATTGAACATTTAATTATATATAAGCTAAGCAGAACTTTTGACTGGCTGTTTGACGCTAATACATTGAGGGTTGAACACCCTGAAAGTGTACTATTATTACACAAAGTCTCTTTCCAAAATGAATTTCTTTAGTTGTACCCTCCCCTTGTAAGATTAAAATACTTAACCAGGTTTATTTTTAAAAAAAACATTAAATATGACCCTGAAACAGGAAATATTTTAATAACAAATATATGACGAGCTATAACAATGTTAATATTCCATGCGAATCTCATTACTATACCTTTATAAAAAAAAGTACTTTTTCTTATTTAACTTCAGGAATTTACTTTATCAAAAAATACGCCTCATAGAACTCTAATTTCTTCTCAACGAAGCAACCTTTCTTTTTCAGTATCAACGTTAACCGTATTTAAACTTAAATCAAGTTCATTAGTAAATTTCAAGATTTAATTCGAAATGTCATTCCATAACGTAACTTTTAACACTTATCTTACATTAATTTCGTTACTCGATATGTTATGTGTCGAATTAAGTCGAATAAACTAAATTTAATTGCTGCTTGTTATCAAAACTCTTGTGGCGAAATTTACCATACAAATACTTGTCACTCCTACGAGGGAATTAGAATTCCTCCTACACGAAAAGTAACCAAGCGTTAATTGCAGTCGTACATTTCGAGCAAAAGCACCTCATTAAAACTGAATAACTGCATCTATTTATCATTTTTTGAATCCAGTTTGGATACTTTCTACGAGATGCAACGATAGTTAGAAGTATATTTTCGTGGGCGATATACTTAGCATTTACCCTTCTTAATTAATTCTACATTAGTTCGAATTATTTGAATGTATATGTATGTGTATGTATGTGTGCCTTTATGTGTATGTGCGTGCACATGTAAGTGTGTGCGCGTATGTGCATGTATGCTGGCTTGGATGGAAGTATATGTGTGCGTGAGTGTGTTTTTTATGTATGTATGCTAGTCGTTATGTGTGTGTATGTGAGTCGGTATGTGAGTCAGTATGTGTGCGTGTATATGTGTGCTTGTGAATGTGTGAGCGAATGTATCGGTGTATGTGAGTGTATGCTTGCGCTTGAATGTGTGTTGTGTATGAAAGTTAACAAATAATCACATTTTTCAAGTTTTTATAAACATCCCCGTATCAATTCTAAGGGTGTAGGCTTGAGTTAATTTATTTAACTCCGTTGTTGAGCATAAGACTTGATTAAGTTTCTCAAGCAGTTACGTATTCAATATTCTACAATTAAATTAATAAACCTTTTGAAAAATATACAGTTATTCAATTTGTACTAAATGAAACTTTATTTTTCTTGATGGCTTTTATTATTAACAACTTAAGAGATACCACAGGATGCACCTGCAAATTATTATTTGTCTAATATATATCTGCTTTATAATGAAACTGGTTATGTCAGTGCTTCTCAAACTTTCAATGTTTTGGCCCAAATTTCAATATTACGTATTCAATATTTTTTAATTAAATTAATAAACTTTCAAAATTATACAGTTATTCAATTTGTACTAAAATGAAACTTTGTTTTTCTTGATGGCTTTTATTATTAACAATTTAAGAGATACCACAAGGAACACCAGAAAATTATTGTCTAATATGTATCTGCTTTATTACGAAATGGGTTACGTTAGTGCTTTCAAACTTTCAATGTTTATGGCCTAATTTCCAATCATAATTTTCATCGCCATCCATAGAATAACAATGTATTTAATTTAATAATAATCTACTTTGATGCACACACATACACACACACACACAAGCTATAATACGATTTTAATTATAAACAGTACAAATTATCAAGATAAGTATTAAATTTTGTATATAAATTTGTATATGACAAGCCCATGGATAAATTAATTTATATTAACTTAGCCCATTGACTTAATACTGATGAATTTATGATGAAAACATTGTGCGGTATTGATATATTTATAAATATATTATATAAGTGTAAATATATATTTTATATTTATTATGTCAGAATGTACTTTCTTTTGCTTCCTATCAGTAAGATAATATTTTTTAATAATCTTTTATTTTCGACTTTTCGATATGCTCTCCTCCCCTGGTAGGATTATCCCTCTCTTATGGGATGCGCCCCGCAGTTTAAGAGACGTTGCTGTACACCAACTTTTTTTTTGTAATAAACATGAATTGTTTTTGTTTCATAAATATCTAAATGCATTTATTATTACTTTTTTGTGTGGTTTTTTTGGGAAAGTATTTGGAGGTTTTTCATCTTACACGAATTTTCAAAGTAGTGGAAAATATCCCCAAATTTACCATAAGGTCGTATGTATTGTTTTACACGATTTTTTTTGCACGGTTTTCTGAGGAGAGTGTCAACCGAGTAAAAAAGAATTGGGTGTACAATTAACTCTTTTTTTATAAAGTAGATACGTTCTTTAGAAACCGTGCGAAAGAAATCGTGTAAAATTACATGCGACATATAGAAAATTTGGAGATATGTTCCACGACTTTAAAACACCATATAAGATGAAAAATCTCTAATACTTCCCCCAAAATCCTTGCAGAAAAGGTAATGATAAAATCCATGCTACGTATTTATAAACAAAAAAAAATTCATTTTTATTACAAAAGAACTTCAATTAGCGTATCGTAAAAATGCAGTAAAAAAGTACATACAACATATATAAAAATTCAAATTGAAATAAGAAGTAAAACTACCACCTAATAACTATTCAT
Source organism: Trichonephila clavata (assembly GCA_019973975.1). Taxonomy (NCBI): domain Eukaryota; kingdom Metazoa; phylum Arthropoda; class Arachnida; order Araneae; family Nephilidae; genus Trichonephila; species Trichonephila clavata. The sequence goes on from BMAO01004087.1 coordinate 8,161, forward strand.
CGCTTTTGGATTACAAAAATGCACGTTTCTTACGAAGTGGATCAAAAATGTTATCATCGGCAGATATGCAAGATATGTGAAGCTCAGATGTTGGCTTTGATTCAAATGAAATTTCGTTTGTTATTAATAATCTCAGTTATTATTCTTTTTTTTTCATAAAGTCTGTTATTTTAGCAGTTGTTTCTTTGGTTTTTAAAGTTATGTAGCGATATCATCTATATAAGCCAGTAATAACCTCCGCAAAATGGTGATCATTTTGGTGCTGTGGTTAAGTTACTCGGTTTCGGATCCAATGGTTCCGGGTTCTGTCCTACCGGATAAGCGCGCCACTTCAGGTATTTATACAATTATTGATACCCTGCAACACAAAACCTTGGATTATGTTAAAACTTTTAAGGAGCGATCTATGTCAGGATCATGAATTAGAAAATGATGTTCTATACTTATAAAAAATTTCAAGACCTTGCGAATTACATCAGCTATTAATAGCTGTGAACTTACCTTTGACTTCCTTCTTATTCACTTCTTGAAAAAAATAAACTGTCATAAATTCAACCAAACCGTTCTCTTCCAAAGAACACGAATCCCCTAAATGTTTTGAAGATTTGTGCAAAAACAAAAAAAAAATGAGTAAAACAAATAATTAATTTAGTGTAATATGTACTTTCAAAATAGTGTAAAAAAAGTGTAGGGTGTATTTACTTTCTTAGCACAAACTCAGTTGTAGAATAATAATTATATACTGATATTTATAAATTAAAATCAGCCAAAAAACTGCGTTTAAAAATTTAAAAATTTAAATTAGCATATAACTTTTCAAACAGTAAGAACACTTTGTTATATTAAATAAAAGAAAGAAAATGATGCAAAATAATTCGTGATTCGTTCTTAGACACAATTATCGAACTAGATATTTAACTGAAGTTTAAGCTTGAAATGTTCTGGTAGAGCTCATATTTAAGGAGTGATGTTGAGCAAATTCAAAGTAGAACAGAAACTTTCATAACTGCAAGCCTTCAGGTCCGAAATTTCAACGTTGGTGATGTTACCACTCAACTCGTTCATTCGAAAATGTCAAGAACGGGTAATGGAAACTGAAAGAGTTTCAGTTGTTGCATTTGAAAGGCTCACAGAGTTTGGATTAAATGTTACAGATTCTGATGTACTTGGAATTAAATTAAAGGTTTTGTGATAGGTTCTGTGTTAATTATTTGTTTGAAAGAGTAAGAATCCTCAGGAATTGAATAAAGTAACCTACAGTGATACAATTTGAATTATACTATTTACAAAGTGCTCAGCCATTATATAAAAATCTAACAAAGGTTAATTATTTGAAGCTTATTATATAACATTACCTAAAAATTTATTAAAAGCACAAAAAGTCGATTAAAATGATATAAATTTTTTATTTAAAGTAATATAAATGCAAAAAATAAAATAAAATCTTAAATAAAAGGGTAAATTTATGAGGTATGATGTAATGGTAGCTGAAATATTGGTATTTTCCACATTTAAATATATATATATTCTGCTTTTAAATTTTTTATTATAGTTTTATAGTTGTATAGATTACACACTTAGGCTTTACTGAAATTAGTTAAAATAGTAGCATTGTTTCATTGTAATAGTGGCGAAAAAAAATTCGAATCTGTATTTATGTCTATGCTCATCTGTGCATAAAAGCATACAACTTAACAAACTTAAATAAACTCTAATCGTAGATAATTTACCATGTATCTTGACTTTGAATATCATTTTTCAAAATTCTCGTTGAGAGAGAGAGAGAGAGTTTTATTTCTCTACTTCAACTAATGACGTTCTGTGTTTTGATTTACTTCCTATTCTTAAAAAAAAAAAAAAACTGAAAAAGTACGTGCGTTTTTTTTCAGCAGAAAGCTAGTCATTAGCGTAATGGAGAACATTAGGGCCCCTCTGCAAACTCAGTTTTTGGCTCCCAAGCCCAAATATGTACTTAGTGTCAATCAAGCTTTGGGCCCCCCTGTAATGTGGAGTTGCAGGGGTGTACGTTTCGCCACTGAAGCTAGTGACAAGTTTTTACCCAGAAAAAAAAAACACCTACTTAATTTATACAATAGCAATTATTGCCCTTCATTTAAGCAAAGGATTATAATATTCCTGTTATATTTCTCTGGGATTACTTTTATCTGAATGTAAGTTGGAATTTTTTTTTATATTCTTTCTTTTAGCGAACGTAGGAAAAGACAGAATAAAGGCCTCTTTATTCATATATATATAAAGACTAAAGAACGTAAATATATATATAAATTCTTTGATCTCTGCTTGACTGTGTCTTATCACGACTACATCTAAGCAAAAATGAACAATTTACAGCAACACATATACAATGCTAGTCACACATAATGAAACACCCTGAAGGAAGCATACGAACAATGTGAAATTTACATCATAAGTTGGCGAAGATGAAATATTCAAATCATTAGCATTATAGCGCAGAAACGCATAACGGACGACCGTAGTGCCAAGCTCTATATAAGGGGGAACAATTTGGCGATTTGAAGTACGCCAATTCTTTTTTCGTACGTTTTCTTCTGTAAGCTGTTTACCAATGCTTCGTAGAAGACAACAAGCGTCTTTTGACGAAGTTTTTAAATTTGATCGAGGAAGAATAGTAGCCTATAGGGACTGCGGATTATCCTTCAGAGAAATTAGTCAACGTGTTAGACGAAACCAAGCAAAAAAAAAACAGACTTAAAGTTCTCTCCTTTTAGTAGTCAAAAAAATTCCGTAAAATTGCCTAACAAACATCCCGTCATTTGGGTGAACCCCCATAAAATATAGAATTAGATCATAAAAATATGAATATAAAACCATAAATGAAAACATAAACAGGAACAGCACATCCACAGCTAAATAGTCGGACTGAAAAGATTACCCGCGGAAATCACAGGTTGCACAAATTTTGCTACATCTACGTTGCGCTTGGAAATCAAGTGAAGTGCTGTGAGAAGGTTAACAGTTTTTGAAGTGAAAACTTCTTTAGCCGCGTTGGGCAATTTTTTGGTAGGGGAAAATCTTATGGGTTCGCGTCATCGACATGCTCATGACTGGCGCACGCGCAGTGTGCTGTGCGCATTGTGCATTGTTGAAATAGTGCTTTTGTTTGATTATTATTTGAATCGTTTAATTGAAGAATTATTGTGCAGTACAATAGTAAGTACTAAATAAATATATTAATATTTTTAAGATAAAAAATAAATAACAGACAATTATTTTAAATACTCGTATTTATTTTCGCGTTTGAAAATTTTATAATATTTAAAATTATTTTAAAACTTCGTATTTATTCTGGCGTTTAAAATTTTTGTATTATTTATTTTCTAATATTTAACCTCTGCAATGCATCACGCAATCAAGATTAGTATTTCACAGTGGCTTTAGATGTTTTATTACTACCGTGGTAAAACAGACTTTTAGTTGTTTTTCTAAATGAAACACTTAATTTAAATATGGGCAATGGTCGAAAAAACTCAGTACTACAAAATATAAAACGACTATCAATGCGCTTTTTACGCGATACGTAGATAAATTTGAATCGAACATTTTCCTTTCTTACTTAAGTTACCATAAGCCTATTGTATCTTTTTGAGAACAAAATGAAATAATTGAAAGTACAAAAAGTCTAAGTATTGTTGAAATTAATAATGATCCTGATGCAAACAATTAAAACAATGTTAATAATCATGTTCATTGAAATTTAAGTAAATACAAATACTATCCATAAATAATATGACTGTATATTAATTGTTATTTCAGTTGAATTGTAGTTGTATTTTGTCATGATCTTGTACAGCCCGTGATATATTTGAATAATAAAAGACCATATAAACATGCATATAATAGTTTCTCGGAGTGTCAATAAATGGGAAAACCAGATTGATGTTGAAAATTTTAATTCAAACATTATGAAATTTCAAATTTTAATACTAAAAGTTCTAAGTTTTCATTTCTATCGGCAGTCTCTATAACTGCCAATTTTTTTTCTCATTATTCTACCAAATTCTCATCAACATGTTTATATTTTGCCAAAAAAATAACATTTCTCGTCATAGGATAATTAATCGCAAAACAATTCATAATTTCATGAAATGGAAAAGTCCATACGAGCAGCTGCCTCTGTGCCTGCCGAGCCAACTGACGCAATCAATCCACAACAAATGACTATGCAATACAAGAGGTTCGCACGATATCGTCGACTACGTCTTAGAAAAAAAAAGTCTTTCCAACTCTAGTGAAGCACAGCATCTGCCGGTACAGTTTACGCCCAAAGTGCCATGAACAAGTAAAAAAGTATGAATAGAAGTATTTGAATGAAGGGAAGAAGTGTACAGAAGGATATAGAGAAAGGGGGCGCAACAGAAATATTAAAAAGGTCAAAGCAAATTTACAAATGCCGAGTCAGAAAGTGTCTACTCAAAACAGATTGCTTTATTCACCGTCTACTTTTCAGAGTTAAATTTGATTTGTATTCATTAAATATATATATTACAAAAAATGAAACACAAATTCATTGCAAAATTAGAGATAAATAAAATTAGTGATACTACTATCTATTTATATGTATATAAATGGATGTTTGAATATATGAAATATCGCTTCACGCTTCACTCCCCACAGCGTTCAACTGATAACTAAAAAAATTGGCACGTAAATGTATTTTTTGTGATATCCTCTTTGTTGCAGCTCCCACTAGGTGACGCTACAGCAAAGAAACTTCTGCAACGTTCAATCAAACGCCAACATGATCGCCAAAAATGATGCCAATTTGACTCTATCATTTGAATCGCCATAATAATGTAAGGAACGATGTTGCTTGCGTTTATTTTTATTTTAACATAAAATAAATACAACAGAAAGTAATATTAACGTATTAAACATCCAGATATAAATTATTTACACTATTTTAAGCGTTCATTACACAAAATTTGTAACAATGTGTTACTTTTGTTGAGCAGAAATTAGCTTAGGAAAGTGTTTTCAGAAATCGACTCACAAGAGAGTTACGGGGCTTTATAAATAAAAAAAATCCTTCGTATCAGTTATTAGTCCTTCAGACTTAAAATTTAACAAATATAGTTTTTTCGTTCAGCTGAGGTATGTAAAAAACTTTTCTTTGTTTAATTTGCAATTCAAGTAAAATAACTCATTAATTAAACTTCTTTATCTTTCATTCTGCATAGTTTAATTTTTCAATTCATCCGTGGGAAAAATGGGTATACCAGCTAGTTATAAATAAAATCTTAGCTAAGTTACAATATTTTGAAACAGAGTAAAATTATTGAGAAAAGCGCCTTCAAAAACCTCATCTTAGAGAAACATCAAAGCAACTCTACAAAATAAGTTAGTGCAGGCAATCAACAGTTACGCAACCGCGTATGTTCCATAGCTTAACACACAAGCACATACAATTAGTCTCTTGAGAATGCGATTTCCATTAAAGTTAGCTGCTTTCGCAAAGAATGGCCAACTAAAATGTTATATACGATTTCGGAATGCATTTAACTATGTATGGAAGTTCTTTAATAATGGATTCCGTCTGGACATTGGAGAATAATTTTGCCTTTCCTGAAGAAAGTAGGAGTTTTTTAATGGGTGAATAAATATTATGAAGGTATATTTCCCTTTATAATTATTAAAAATAGATTCTTCACTGTGGTGTGGCATTTTAATGAGGATCATTATTTTTTTAAAAAATAATTTTATAAATCTTTTACAAAAGAAGTATCGTACAAATTAATGCTTATATTATGGAACATAAATGAAGCATGTAAGATATATTACGAAGAATATATAAAGTTTTATTTTAATTATTTTATATGAAAAATTAATTTTTTAAAATAGAAATTAAATGGTTCGTATAAAAAGCAGTTTATATTTTACTGGCAATTCAAAGGGAAAAAATTAAAATATTCATTGTTAAAAACTTTATAGGGAAGCCCAAATGCATTTTCATTCCTGAAATTGTTCATTTCAAAGTATTATATTTCATTGATTCTTAATTCCATTATTACTTCAAATAATTTTAAATTTTATAAACTTTCCTTAATTTTAAGATAGATCGAAGACGTGAAATTCAGATCACCCGTATTTGAGTTAGAAAGAAATATGTTTTGAGACGTGGAAGTATGAGGAGCTGAAAACGAAAAGTGATACTGATAATGTCATATTATTAATTGTATTTCATAAAGAAATGAAACAGGAGCAGTCTTATGTTCCATCAATCTAATTCTACATTTCTGAAAAATTATTGCAAAGAAATAATGTCAATACTAAAAGTAAAATATTGTTTTTAATTTTTTCTTTTGTAAAAATAACTCATTAATCTTATATTGTTATTGTTTCCATTGAAATTCCTTACCTATTATGGCTCGATTCTTTACACACTTTGAAACAAAATAAGGATTCAATATCTGAAAAAATATTTAACATTTCAATATATAAATGATAGATAAAATTATAAAAACTTTTATAATCTAATACACTATTGTTACTAATATGGTATTAACTTTGAGCTGTAGTTAAGTTAGTTAAAACGGTATCATTTCACCATAAAATGAGCATTATGGGCAGTAGGCAGCAGTATTTAAAGTGATTTATATATATATATATAGAGAGAGAGAGAGAGACATAAATATACACTGGTGCCCAAAAATTAAGCATAAATTGTAAAATGCGAAAAACATGGAGGAAATATTCTTAACATTTTTCCAAATTTCTTACGGATATTAATTGGGTGAAGAAGAAACATTGAGTTTATGCAAAACTTTTCAGTTGACTACGTCCGGCGCGAAACACCGGCGCATGTCGGAAAGCAGAGAAACCGATTCACTCAGCATAGGCAGTTCAGACAAGTTTCGTGCAACTACTGTGCGAAGGAACATAGTTAACCATCAAACAAGGTGAATGATTTCACAAAGGCGCCATTTGGACATGTTTACGAAAGGAAGAATCGTTGGAATGCTGGAATCCTCACGATCACAAACCGAAGTGTCTTGAGTTCTGAATGTTGACCAGTCTGTGATCTCAAGACTGTGGCAGAGGTTTCAAAGAACGGGAGGTGTTACCCGACAAGCAGTATCAGATCGACCAAGAGTCACAACCCCTTGCCAAGACCGATATCTGGTAATAAGTGAGCGACGCCAGAGGGGCAGTACTGCCAGAGCACTGAGATCGGCGCTCACAGTCACCACAGGAATACGAATTTCGAGACAAACTGTTTACAGGAGACTCAATCATGCTGGCCTGTATGAGAGAAGACCAGCAGTTTGCATTCCTCTCACGTCTGCGCATAAACGCGCTCGTTTGAACTGGAGTTTGAAACATCCACATTGGAGTATGGGAGAGTGGGCCAATATGATGTTCAGTGACTAGTCCCAGTTTAGTCTGAGTAGTGATTCTTGGCGGGTAACGATACGAAGAGAACTTTGAGCACATTTTGAACTAAGAAACATAACGGAAAAAACATAATTTTCCATCAAGGGGAGTATTGGTATGGGCAGGCATCATGATGGACGGCCGCACAGACCTCCATTTCTTTGACACAGGGTCTGTGACTGCTCAGAGATACAGAGACGAACTTCTTGAGCCTTATGTTTGCTTGTTTTGTGGTGTTGTCGGTCCTGTCTTCTTATTCATGGATGATAATGCGCCATGTCACCGAGCGGTGCTGATTGATGACTTCCTTGAAACGGAAAACATCCAGCGCATGTCGTGGCCTGCGAACTCCCCTGATTTAAATCATATTGAGCATGTATGGGATATGTTCGGGAGACAAATTGCAGCCCTTTCGTTCCCACCAAACTCCATTACAGAACTGAAGTGAGTCCAAGAATTTTGAAACCGTTTGATTCCACAACTCATTCATCATCTCATAGCAAGTATGGTAAATCGCTGTGCAGTGTGCCTGGCTGTCAGAGGTGACCACACGCCTTATTAAACTGCAGCATCAGTACTTTATTTAACGTTTTCTTTCATTTTTTTCTTTAAAGTGTGAATCCTTGCTATACTCAGTTTTCTTTCAAACTGCTACTTTTTTTTTAACGTTTATAAACCCCGTGCACCACGCAATGTATAACACGGGGGCATACAACACAGACAGAATAAAGGATTACAACACAAACATCCATGCTTTCTCCTGGATTCGAACCCAGTCCCTGCGGCACCACTATTTCGGATGGGCGGCAAACTGCTACTTTGGATAATAAAATTAATTATTATGATTCTTTTGATTTGCTTCCTTATTTTATAACCATTTTACACTCGCCTATCCCGTTTCCCGCCTTTCTGATTTACAGTTCCTTCTTTATTCACATAATTATTAATTATGCTTAACTTTAGGACACCAGTGTATATATAGTTCATAATAATATTTACAAAATATTATAAACCTGAGTATAAATAGTTAGAATAGTTGGAAGTATTAGCCACAGTAGTGCAATAGCAAACTCCTGGTCTTAAGAACCAAAATGCAGGTATAAACATGCATTTTGGCCAGATAACCTGCACCTGTAAGTTGCCCACACCAGTGTTGTGACGGGTCTATTCGGGAAATTTTTCCTATTAAACCTCTTGGGGAAACTTTGGGGCTAGCATTCACATTAATTCACAGCCTTTCAAGAAGAACATGTGATGTATAAATTAGTTTTGTAGATGTAATATAGAAGGAACCGGGAAGCTGTCAGGTAAGTGCGAATATTGGAATATTTTATTCACAAACCTCGTGCGAGTTAAGGAAGTCATTGCTTAGATTAAATTATTAGATTGAAGATTTAAGATAGAATAATTAGAATTAGCTATCGGTTCATTAGTGCTTGTTCTCCTTATCTATTTCATGTAATCAGGTTTACTTAGAATTAGGTACTAGGAATAGATAACGCTTTATATATCACTCCTAGGTTTCCTCTTGTAGTTTTACTTGGGATTGTTTAAGTGTGTGTTCAAAGGATTCAGAAAACTAATTGTTATTATGGAGTTTGTTAGTGATGCTGCTTTGCTTCCCCCCACACCTAGAGCCGCGAAGGGCAGAGAGTGAGGGGTGCCGATTAGACCTCCATCCCCACAGTGTGCCATAGCACCGCAGTCGTACAATAGAACCAAAATGCAGGTTTAAACATGTTTTTGGCCAGCCAAGCTTCACCTGCAAATTGCCTAAACTACTGTGCTATGGGGAAGTAAGAAATGTTATAAATATAGGTAATTATTATAAAATAAAATACACTAATGCTAATTTAATGATACATAACCTGAAAATTTAATAAACTACTTAGTAGCATTTAAGTGAAAATCATTCTATTAAATATTGATAGATAATCAAACTTACCACGTTAACACAGATATACGTATGTATTTCTTTTGGGCAGTTTTACATTATTTATTCTGTAAATTATCTTAAATTCCACTATTTATGAAGATGGTGATAATATCTTCCCGACGCTTGTCTTTTAAGACATCCTAATAAAGATTCGATAATATTAAGGTCTGGTGACTGAAGACATGGAGGTAACTGTTTCTCTTGATTCTCATATTTATTGAATCACCTCCTGATGCATTTTTTCTCTATGTATGGTTTAAAAACAGTTTAAAATGGAAAAGGTTCAAGAGTGAAAATTGTGTGCATCAATAAATGAAAAGGATTAAAGATTCCGTTGTAAAATTCTTGGACTGTTATCCGATCATTACAAATGCTTAGTTCTAAAGGAGGTCAAGAAAATGTGTATCCAACAAAATAAAATCTTTTACTCTATAATTTATATTTGGAATCGAAAGGTCAAAAATAAGTTATTATATGAGAGACGTCATCTAAATATGATTTTCTTGCGGAGGTAGCTGAAGTGAAAAAAAATATTTGTTACATCGTCAAAAGATTCCAGTTTTAAGGCACTTTTCATTGTTGCAGGGCTTCACATATTGAGTTAAATAACGAGGTGTGATAGTGAAACTATATTTTCTGAAGCTCTTGATGAACTGTTATATAAGACTTTCGATTGATATTTAAATTGATTATTATTTGTTACTTAACATATTTTTGGTGAATAATTAGTATCATCCCTTGCTGATCCCTCTCTGATAATTTCCTTTTGCATCAAAATCTTTCCACACTTAAAATGTAGCTGCGTTTTCTTATATACCTGGTCATAATTTTACAGTTTCTTTTACAATTTTGGCTGTTTAGAATACTGAGACTCTTGGGGATCTCCAGGATACAACACATGGTATTCAGTTGGTTTTACATTTTATTCATACATACAGAAAATAGAGATCCTTACCTTACATTAAGAACTACGTAAAAACTTCCTGTATGTTTTTTTTCAGCAGATATTTTCACTATTTTGTTAACCATTTGTATGTTGAAAGCAATCCAGTACTTTTGAACATAATTTGTTTATTTTCAAGTACAGTGGGACCCCGATTCAACGATTTTTCTATTAAAATGAAGCAGAAACTCGTATTTAACGAAATATAAACCCCGAATTAACGAATTTTTTCAACCACAGTATTTTTTTTATCAGTTTGTGTTAGAAAAAAGAAACGAGCCTTACAGTAGTCGTATATGATGTGTAACATCTGACATGTTATCGTGGTAAATTCGCAATTGCAACTTAAATCCTGAAAAAAATGAAACGAGTATGATTGGAAATAATTTTCTATGGAATAACTATATCTTTAATGAAAATTTTATTTAATTAACACAAGGAATAATGCAATTTTTTATCAAAATAATTATTCTTGTTCAATTTGGGGAAGAGCGGTAATGATAATTTATGATAACTAAAATATGACACATATACTTGTGTTTTCCAAGTATTTAAAAACCGTTGAAAAATAGCGTCAATAATAGTACCACTGTTGTTGTGTGTTGTTGTGACTAATGCCACCTGTCTGACGTAGTCAGATCGAGGCTCACGAAATTCATCATGCCATAGGGCTAGATTGCACGCCTGTTGTTAGCCGTAGCTTTGAGCACCATGCAGGTGACAGTACGTTTTGGCTCGGTTCCACCCCAATTTTGAGGGAGAACACCCTAGGGGTGGTCAGGGGCCTCCCACCTCTCTTCCCTTCAACCAACCTCACAAGAGGACTTGCGGCTCGACGGCTATTTAGAGTACCCCATGCCGCGAAGGCACTATACATTTACCATGCCTTCTCCGGGATTTGAACCCAGGTCCTGCGACACAGCAGTCAGCGTCGCTAACTACTATTCCGGATGGGCGACACAGTACCACTGTTAGTTGTCGAAACATTTCGATTTGTGTTCATTTCGAGGTTGAGTTCTTCATTCCAAAAATCTATGAGTGGCTCGGCTTCTAGCAAACTGAATTTAACTTTAAAATCACCACTCAAAATCATGGGAAGCCAGTGATAGTTTTTTTTAAAGAGCAGCACCACCTTCGGTATATGGTAAAAGTAAAAAAATGCAGGAAATCTTTAATTTTTTGAACCGTTTGATTCGGAGAAATGTATACGACCACCGAAATCACTGTCTGTCCATTTTCAAATAAGCATTCTGCCACACATATGTCCCCAATATCTTGACTAACAATACCCAGTCCACTTGTTTGACGATAAGTAATATCCATATGTCGAGCCACAACATGTGAGCTGCTCTGTGGCCCGGTCGTTTAAATTGTACGCAGCAATCGAAGTCAGGTATCGAAACACGTTCGTCATTGTCTAACCACGTCTCTGCCTAAAGGACTTAGCTTCTTCTCTGATCCTAAAGTGAGAAAACAAAAACAAAGATCCCATGACCTAGACCGCAGGAGGTGGGGGATAGGGGGGAGCTCCTCCCGAATGAAGGAGGAAAAAATAGAACTTCACTGAATAGCGCGCGGTTCCCCAACTTCCTGTTACACATTTCCGTCCCTTTTCACTAAATCACTCCCACAAATCTCCAGCAATCGAGAGGAAAGATGTTACACATCAAAAATTTGATATTTTTTTCAAATAACATCCTTTTTGTCCGGAACAGAAAAAAAGTTTTTTTTTGACGGACAAGTGTGAAGAGCGTTATTAGACTTAGCAGGTGCAGATGAGTCATGAGTGTAACATAGCATGTGAATTTTGAATAGGACAGGAAACTTCTTTCTTATCTCATCCCACTCCATAACGCAGGGAATATTTTAAGGTTTTAACGATTATGCTAATTTTGATGATGGACTATCTACCTGCGCAACTGAATTTAAGGAAATTGTTGACTAGTCGGAGCCAATGAATAGCGATTCTGATGCAGAAATCAATAGTAAAACTCCTTTCTAAACTGTAACATTTTCTAATGGTTTATATTGTTTAGGAACTGTGTAAACATCCCGCATGCACCAAGATGTATAAGCGACGCAGGATTTTCTTCTCTGCATAAAGTCGAAAACAGAGCTCTTTTGAGTCAGGAATCAAAAAGACTTTCAAGGTAGTATTTTAAAATTTCCAATTAACTAACGCGAATGAATCGCTAATAGTATTTTAGCTGTTGAATAAAAATAGTTAAATTTCTAACTATGGATATTTTTTGTGCAGTTGCTTATTGTAGAATTTCCAAAAGGTATAGGGAATTTACAATCCTTATTCCCTGTGACCTGGCTAGATGCGGGGGAGGAGCTAAATAATCAGACGACATGGTTAACTTCAATTATTTATCTATCTCTATATTCAAAACAAACACACTCTAATTAAGATAAATTTGATTAATCAGAGGACGAAGGTGGGACAAGATAGCGTGGGGATAATGTATACAATCATGTAAATCTATCCTTACGATAGCTTATACAAAGCTTGTTCTAGCTTAGAAACGCGCTAATAATTTAACTCTTTACTTTTACTTGAAATAAGATCACAGTACCTGAACTCTTGCAATCCTTTAATCTCTTAGACGTGGCCTTAAATACTTTTCCAATAGTGGAACTAAGCACTTTCCAAATTTCCAACTCCTCGCGTCATACATTGTTTACGTATACGTACTACTGCCGGTTTGCTAGCTTCTCACCTATTCACTTCACATCCAATCTATCTTCCCTTTACTAACCTTCAATTCTCACTTCACTAACTTTCAAACTCTCGAATACAGAATATATATATTAAACTTAATTTGCATAATCAAGCTTTCTTTCCTCGGAGAAATTTGGTTGAACAAATGATGGTCCAAAAGGAATCCCCAATTGGTTAGTTGAAGGAAACGTATAGATCCGTCACACAAAAATGTGTGTCTTGTTTGGGCCAAGATAAAACCAAAAACCACGATTTAACGAACAAAATGTTCGGTCCCTACGAATTCGTTAGATAGAGGTCCGACTGTACTTAAATTTCAAATTTCCTTAATAATAGAGAACACACACAATCCTTTTATAATGATATACTTCATTATTCAATTTTCAGGTACACTTTATTCATTATATGCCATAACAACCTTAAGATTCTTTAAGATTATGCATGTACGGAACCAAAATCTTAATGCGAGTTTAATTTATCAAACCATACTCCCTGCGTTTTTAAATAAATGCTTCACGCATCGTTACTAGGCAACTTGATGAACAGAAAAACAAAAAGTTTAAAAATGTATATCAATTCATTCTTTAAAAAAAAGCACTCTCAACGGACCTTTGTTGACTTCCGTAAGTTATGCGTAAACAATCCAATAAGCAAAATCACAATTTATCTTACCTCGGTTTCACCCCAAGCATTCTTTGTCACGCATCGTAGCGTAATAAGCTAAGTGAAGAAGATTCGGTGCTTCTCTAATTCGATAAGCATAACTTTGGATAGTGTGCTTGAGGTAAGATTATTAAATTAACAAATAACCAGGTTATTTTCTTCTTTCCTCTGTGTTCGTTGTATTGAAAGTTATAATTTCCTAATAATATTTTTAATTAAAGTACTACAAAAAATTAACATGTGCTAACAATATTGTGCACGAGGTATGATGTGACTGTATAATAAGGGTTTAAATGATATTTACCTAGCAATAACACATAAAGGAAATGAATGTTTTTATACCTGTATCTTCCTTATGTTCCATAGATTAGTTTAATTGGCTTATTATGATGATATTAGAATGTATTTAGATATTGGTGGTAAATAAAAACTGATTGCGGGACATAATTAATTTACTTAATAATTTCTAGCATTTTGGATGATGATTCAAACCAGACACAGGGCGCGTTCTATCTTTTTTACTATAAATTTTAACTTTTGTAAGAAAAAAAAATCTTTTAATTTTCTTAAATATATTTTTATTGTTGTTTGCAAGCGAAATTTAATTATGTCTAGTTAAAATCTCATGTGCCAGTTCAGATATTATTTACTTTTAAAATAGTTTAAGATATCATGTATTATGCAAAGCACATTTTCTTATGTTATAAGGATTGCTTAAGGCAAAAGGATTTTCCAAGATTCCTAAACTACTGTTTATAAGACTTTTAAGGGTAACTATTTTTAAAATTAAAATTTATTTCAAGGAGAAAAATAATAACTGCCAACTATGAATGTGCTTTTGTAGGTAAGAATGCGTTAAATAAATATTTATGCAATGGTAGTAAGAGGTATATCGGTTAATTTTTAATCATGCATATAAAAATATTAGTGGTGATGTATCAGCTAAAAAATTCTGATGCAAATTTGAATTAATGAAAAGATGCTATTTGAACCAAGATATAATAATTGTAATGTCAGTTTACTAGTCCGTTTTCGTAAACATTAAAATAATCTCTCGTCCTTCCTTTTTGAAATTTCTGTGTAGAATGGATTTGACCATGCCTCTGCAAAAATTACGTGACATAATATTTTTAGTTAAATTTCAATAATATCACAATTAATTACGTAAAACAATAATCGATTGGTTGTAACTGAAATAATAACTTCATCTATTAGTCACTCAGAGCGCCTATTGGAAAGGAATAACACCTGTAGTAATGAGGGATTTAGTACAAGTATGTTTCAAAATCCTATATTTACGACCTCTGCAATAGTAAGTCTGGACTTAACTTCAAAGTTTATGAATCACATATGCCATCTGGTTTTTCTAATAGAGCCCAACAGCATTTTGTCTGCTCTGTTTACCAAAATGTGAAATGAGCCACATAGGAAATTGTATGCTTACGTGGGATAACTGTAGAAGAGTATTTTAAAAAGTTAAAGCGGTCCATATGTTTTATCTTGTTAGTTCCCTTCATCACATATGGTTCATCATCATCATATCAGGCAAGACAGTCCCTCTTGGGCCAGTTCATTCCTTTGAAGACTCCTCCATAATGATCTCTTGTTCACTTTCATTCTCCAAGTTTTCTCTTTTACAATCTTAAACTCTGCCCATCTCAGCCTTAGCTTTCCACGCTTTCGAATCCCAGTGACTTTAAACTGCAGTATCTTTTTGACAACATTATTTATCATCTGGCATTCAAATTATATGGACCATCCAATTCATTCTGTTTATTTTTATGTATTCAGTGATGTCAGGTTGCTTATAACTTTTACATAATTCAAAATTGCATCTTTTTCTGCAGCTATTGTCTTCATTTACATCTCCACACACACACAAATATACTTCAAGCTATTTTCTCTCAAAATGCTGCCACTCGATTTTCTTCCAGTTTTGTAATTGTCCAAGTCTCAGATGCATATGTCGAAACTATTCTATCAAGAGTTTTGTAAATTAAAAACTTTATATGTCTTGAAAGAAATTTAGATTTTAAAATCCTTTTCAGTCCATAAAAGGCCTTATTTGACAAGTATAACAAATTCTGGATTTTATTGGATATTCTGTTATCAGAGGTAGTAATTGATCCTAAGTAGGTAAAACTCATTACATATGGTTATTTTTTTCAAAAAAATATTTAATATCCTCTTATGTCTCTCCTCGTATGTACCCTTTGGAGATGCTTCTCAGTTTTTCATGCAGTTTTTGGTGTTTCAGTAACTCTTTAGACATTTGTGAAAGTAGGAAAAAACTGTTCATTCAATAATCGTATTTTTTTCCATAACACTATTTGTTTTTAATTTTTCATAAAAATAATAATTTATCAATCCTGATAAAATTTCCTCTGAAATTATTTAGTATATTGTTAATATAACGTTTTATTTATATAACATTTTAGATTATTCCCTAAAACAAAGGAAAAGTCCTTTTTGTAAAAATCTGAATAGTTCAAATTCTATTTAAAATTTTCTGAAAGGATTAAATAATTATCAATTATATAACTCAAATTGAAACTGAAGCAAAATTAAGTAAACATGTAAGCTTTTCTATGAATAAGTTAAATGCACTGTGTGTTAAAATTTACACAATAGATTCTCAAGGGTGGTAGAAACCACAGAAACAAAATTTTTCATCATGAATAGCCTGGTCACACATGAAATGACTACGCGACAGTAGAGCATTTTTTAAATTTCTTCCAAAGAGGGGGAAAAGATTTGGGTGATTTACTAAAACAAATTTATTAAAAAAAAGAGATAAAAGAAAATGACAGCATCTCTGTTTGACCTGTGCAATGGCTAATGCGAGTAATTTGTTATTTATCATTAATAATAACGCAATAAAATAAGCTGAATAAAGGTAAAAATTATGGAAATTTCTCTCGTGGACCGGCTATTACTAATAATTCCGATAATTAAAACACGGGAAATGTAATAATAGCGAACGCTTTTAACTTAAAATTTGCATTGCGCAAGTGTATGTTGTCGCACATCAGCATCTCAATATTGTACAAATATACAATGTTGAGAACGTATGACGCTGTTTTTCTCTATTGCCAATATCTAGACAGAAACAGTTTCAATGGAAATGTTCTTATTTTCGAAACTCTTTTAAGGTATCCGACTACTTCCAGAACTGTGATTTTTCAAAAGTGTACAAACGAATACTTTTTTTTATATTTAATATCATTTCGATTAGAATGCACGTATAAAATTGTATTAAGAATATTATTGCAGTAAAAAGTACTTAAAAATGCAATATTTCATTAAAAAATGAACTTTGAATTACCTACTTCAAAACATTCTTCTTTATGAAAAATGTTTTTAAAATAATAATATTTTTCGTATAAATAACAAAGACTTCTCCAATGGAGCCTGAACTAGAAATTTTTTAAAAAAATCGTAATATTTTCAGAGTTACTACGTTTTAAAGAAATATCGGTATTTTCTTTCGTTAAAATTTATCCACTGTGATGTATTAAATCTAGATAAACCCACTTCTAAGTAATATATTTCAAAAAACCCAGTTCAGGCTCTGTACAAAGGTCTGAGCGATATGTAGGCAAAATATTACTGTTGCAGAAATATTTTCTTAAAAAGAGAATCTTTTAAAAATAGGTAGTTTGAAGTTCTTTTTTTTACCAAAATATTGCACTTAAATAATTTTTTACGGCAATAATATTCTTAAAACAATTTTATACGTGTATTCTAGTCTAGGTGACACTAAATATAAAAAAAAAATCGTTTGTACGCTTTTGCAAAGTGATGGTTCCGAACGTAGTCGGACACCTGAAGGTTTCCTACTGGTTGCGACAACTTTTTTTTTTTAAAAGGAGATATGGTGATTTTTTTGTTATTTTCAGAATTGTACAGTGCATTTTAAGAAAAATGTGCTAAACTTAAGAAGAGAAAAAGAAATTATTATGACTAAAATGGAAAAAATAGGTAAAAATTGACAAAAAGTAGCATAAACGCGGTCCATTCTGTACCAAAGGTTTATGAACAAATTATAAATTTTTTCAATCTAATGTGTTGCTATATTATTCAGTTTTGAAATGACCTTCAGGATAGAGATATTTTTTTGCAAAAACTAGAGCACTTTATCTCAGTTATTATATGAAATTACTTTTAAAAAAAACAGTGAATACATTCACATAAGGGACTGTAAATTTTGTAATAAAATAGTGATTGATAAATCTGAAGGTTAGAACAATTCTACTATTCTACAGAACTTACAGAAAAAATTTCAGCTAATTATGTTTGAAACTTTTTTAGCAATCGCTGACTCCGTTTGATTATTTTCAAACAAGATATCAATCAATGGCATGGCCAAGTAATTTTAGCGCGTTTTTCACATGTTGTATTTTACAATAATGCAACTAATGAATTTTTTACTAACAGAAAGTAGTACTATACTTTAAAAAAAAAAATTTAAAAAATATTTAAAAAAAAAACATTTTTTAATTATTAAATTTAAATATGATTCGGCTCATCTAGGGCACAAATGTGACCAAATGCCGAAAACCCGAGGTCAATCGGTTAATTATTGGCTGAGAAAAAGGTACGACAAAATATGGAACGAAGACGAGGACGAAATTTGCGTCCTAATAGCGCTTTTTTTACACTACGGGAAAAACGCGCTAAAAACCACATTTCGAGTAAAATGTGTTCTAAAGTATGACATCTTGCTGAAAGTAGTGGCATTTGCGTTTACTATAACATTTGTAGTTTGTGTTTTAGTGAACGGAAAATGATAAACTTGGTATTTTTATAAAGCTATAAGATGGCCCATAAAATAAAATCATAAAAAGAATTTGTCAATTTTTTGCCAAATTTATAATTTTAGGGTAGTCCTAAATAGTATACCTTAAATACGATGGTAGAGTACGTAAGTGCCGTTATTTTTATCGCATTCATTAGTAGACCGTATTATTGTTAATATTAACCCGATTAATTAATTTGGGTGTAATTCATAGGCACATGTTGTTAAAATTTATGATTGTTACTCTTGATATGCGTACTGAATTATAGCGCAAAAACTAATGTGTTAATTTATCTCACATAAGAAAATCCTAATTGAGATAATTGTACCTTACTGTTAGATGAGATACAATTGCGTGACTGTTGTCATTTTGAATGGTGTTAGGAAAATGCTCTCTTCAAAATATTTAGAATCTCTTCTTGACATTTTCTGACTCTCCCGTCTCGTTCTGTATCACGCATATAATACTAAAGAACCTTTCTCTTTCGAATAAATGACACAGTAGATGGCTGAAGACGCACTTGCTGGTGTACCAATTTCGGTGGAAATAGTGTGCGTTTCCCAAAAATGAACACTCATACAACCGTAGGCAAAAGAATGTCTGTCCTATTCTTGATAGCGTACATTTTCATTTTCTAGTTGTAATGACGCTATGTTTTAATATACGCATTCTTCAAAATACTTTATTTCACAGTATTTAAATTATGTAAATGTGTCGCTTTCGTACGATGATTTTCTTAGAATACTCTTAAAATAATACTAAAATTATTGTTTTGAGCTACAATAACTACAAACCTTTCTTTCCTTTACCATTTCAAATAATGAAAATAATTCTGCAGTTTGAATATTTATCCCTAAGCAAAAGAGTTGTTTCGAAACATATCTACTCGTGCCGTAAGTTCCGATACAATTGTAAAGGAAGTATTATTAAAATTTTTGCAAAGAACTTTAAGGATAAATAGCTTTTAAAGATTTAACTTGGGTTTTCCTTTAACATTACACACTTTTTAATCAAATTGATTTCCCTTTGAATTTACATTGACTTTAAGTCTCTTTGGCCACCAATTTATCGAGAAAGGCACTACATCTATGGGAATTTCTAATTTGTTCAAATTTTGGGATAATATTTTTGGCACACCTTTGGCTTCAATACCGCATTTAGTCATGTAGATTTAAAAATCCCGACGACTGTCAAAACAAACTTTGTGTTTTAGGAAATCCGGCATATTCTCTTTCAAACACCACAAAGTCATCTTTGCCTTTTGAGCAAGACCAGTGTCCTGTTGAAAAAGTCCAATTATTTGCATTGAACAATGTACTTTCATGGGCTTTGCTATTTGTTTCTAAAACAATGTTTTGATAATTTTTACTATGGTTTTCCCTCTTTTCTGGAAAATGGAATCTCTTAAGCACCTGTATATTTGAACCCCCACCAAACCATTACAGATACCGGATGATGACCAGGGATGTCTTAAGACTCTTTTAGGCCCCTGGCCCAGAGAAATCTTAAGATTTTTGAGGCCTTGGGCTCTATACTAAAATAGTCCCTACCTGATAAAGTAGCCAGTATATATATATATATAAATAGCATGCGTTGTCACTCCTTCAAATGGTAATTTGAAACAAATAAAGGTGCACGACTCACAGTCTCAAAAACCTAGGCACAAATCGGCTAGACTGATGGCCACATTTAGACTAAATGAGTCGAATGATTATTCCTGGTATTAGACCAAGGTCTAGACACGAAAAACGATCATAAAATAATAAATCAGTCTCACCACTTTTGCTAGTTGGCATGCAACTTGAAGTTCCCTGTTTTTCAGAGAATATGTACTAGAATAATATTTGACTACATTAAAATTATCTGGATCATGATCTTATTAAGAAAGAGTCGAAAAAACAAAACAAGAGGCCCTTACGGAGGGTGAAGCCGGGGCCTGGGCCCAGTTGGCCCATGCCTTAAGACGTACCTGACTATGTCTTATCTGCGTACATTTTCTATTCTATTTAGTTTCTTGGGTATCCTTGTGTATACATGGTCATTCTGACGGTTGAAAAATTATCTAGCATCAAAATTCTCCTCGTTGGTAAGCAGCATTCCTCGGCGGGCATTAAGAACCTAGCACTGTAACAATGCGTTTGCATTAAGATTCTTCTGGCGTTTTAGTTATTTTGTAAGAGAATGACTAGTCAGTTTTCGAATGCCTCTTAGTCTATGATATTCGTTTACCAAGTGATATATTGGTTTTTTTTGACAATTCATTTGTCTAATAAAGAATCATCTTTCGAGGAGGATTTCGACGAATTGTATTCTTGATTGCCTTGCCGAGAGCTCTTATGCACATCAAGTGCAGAAGACCATTTGTAGTATGGTCTGAAACGATTTTGCTTTCAGGAAATCTCTTAATTGTTCGATAAATGAAAAAACCGTTTTGATGTCTAAATGCTTAAGAACCTTAAAAATGCCCTAAGATTTCTTTTATTGATGCAGTAGAATATCAGGTGCACTCGTTTCTGTTCAAAGTATCGAAGCTTTGACTAATTTAGAACAATACGTGTGAAATACAATAATTTTTGGAAAAGAAATATCCATGCGATCTCCGATGACGAAATTTAAAATCTTCTACTGCGTTTCAGTCACAGAAAACGATATCAAATTTCTGTTTAAGAATTTATTGCAGAAAAAGGTAATTATTTATGTCTAAGTAATCAATTTTCACATATTACATTTAATAGCTTTAATGAGAAAGACGTGATATTATAGCTCTATGATACATTGACTTTCATTTGGGCTTCACCATATTTTTTAGTCTTAAAAGGTTTAGTGATGTTTTCTAAAACTATAATAATAATGAGAAAAGAAAAACATACAGGCTGCGACAAATGAAAGTGGCCCAGAGGAGTGAATACAGTTGGATGTGAATGTGGTGCACAAACCAAGTAATTGAAACTGGTTCAGGCCTTAGTACGGGATGTGTCAATGAGAGTTGATGAATGCAGAGGTAAAAACGGTACTCACAGAAGAACAGAGGTTAATCATTGCTAAAAGATACGTTAAGCAAATTCATGTAAAAAGTGTGCTTGGTTGTTCTCTCATTGAATTTGAAATTGTTAAAATGGACCATGGATTACATTTACAGTCTTCACTCCTGACAGAGTTGTTAGCAGAGATCAGTCTGGTCTCATCCCTAGCTGGTCAGCTAGCTTCGCTTGATCTGTCAGTGTCCGATTACCTTTTGAGGGGAACTCTCAAGTTAATTATATTAAATAATTGTAGTTAAGCATTTCTGATGAAATTGCAGCAATTTCAGCAGTTTAGCTTTGATCTCCTTTGCGCAACTTGCTGGACGGGGCCCAAATATGCAAAGAGTTGAAAGGTAGTCATTTGCTACACCTGCTACAAGCAGGATAACGAAACCATATCCTTTCATTTCCCGTGTTTCCTTCTAACCTGGAACTCTGTTCTCCTAGGCGCTTTTATTTGCATCACCCTGTATAATGAACGTATAATTGTGGGGCAAAGTGTTACTTTGTGTTAAGAAAAACGACTGAATACTTTTTAAATATGTTTTTTACATGTTTTAAAAAACATATTTTACATCTGAGTTTGCTAAAATGGTACAAAATAAAGTTGTTCAAGTTTATTTTTCCACCAAGAAAACCACACAGTTTACGAAACGCTGGTGTAACAACATTTACAGATTCCTAGAATTTAAGTGGCACCACTTTTGGATTCATATGCTTTCCTTCACAACCCATTTTTGGGGGTTTTGAGATATTAAAAAGGGGAATCTACTATGTGTAGTGGAATAAAAAAAATATTTTTTCGCGTCAACAATAAACCCGAAGCAAAATAGATATTTTTTCATTCAAAATAATATTAAGTGATTAACACATAATTACTTTTTCTACTATGTAATAAAAGTATATCTTTTATATTACCGTAATTGCCGACTGGGTGGCGTAGATAGTTTGGCGCTAGCATTATACGTCCAATTTTGCGAGTTGGACCCCGTCCTAAGTCTTTGGATTATCATGAAGAAAAATATACAGCTTCCATGCCGTATGATCATACGGTATGTTAAGGATCGCTAGAATGTATGTTTGGCTTGGGTGTTCTCGACAAAGTTAAATCCCTCGTTCAATTTCGTATCGTCAGAAATCAGGTAATCTCTTTGAGGATGAAACTGGACGTCAAAATTATTGCGATGATTGGTATACCATCTATATGGTGCCACTCGAAGAAGAGATACTAGGTCTCGAAGAAAAGTTTCGGTCCGCATTGGTAAAACACCTATCCACAGCCCATTAGAAATAAAAAATATTTTACTCAACAAAACTAAGAATAAATCAAATTTATGTAAAAGTGTTAAATATTTTCTTCAAGTGCTTGCGTTTTGATTATTTCCATTAATATCCCTCTGAAAAAACTATATAGGGCTTCATACTCACACACAATTTCCCCAAAATAAAACTCCTTCAGATACCATTAAAATGCATAGTATATCTTTTATTATTCTTAAATTAGTATATTACTAATTATTATATATATATATATACATGTTATTCATATATTCTTAAGTAATACTATTCGAAACCTTTAAAATATCTTTAAACACATCCCGCGGTAAAATATTTCAATGCTTCATTTAAGCATCTTTCTTTCCAAAATATTTCAATCGTGACTTAATTCACTTATATTTTAAAAATTATTCCGTCTGTTTAACTAAGCCTCTGCTTTCCAGTTTTCTATCTCAAATATCCAGTTGGATATTAAGGTTTTATACATCAATAATTAACTAGTAATTCGAACCCTTTCCGGATCCATTAAAATAAATTTTTTCGAAAGACATCCGAGAGAAAGGACCTAAAATATTCATGCACTCTATCTTTACAAAATCTCGTGTCACTCGCAATAATCCTTATTTAAGACACACGAAAACTTTGTTACAAGCTGACGCTTCTAAATTTTTACTGACATCTTCTTAAGGTGTTTTCACACTTGTGCATAATAGATGTGAAACTGCGAGTGTGATACGAGATTAACAAGTTTTTTTTAAAATTTTTTTTTGTGGGGTTTTTCTACATACACTTTTAGCGTCTTCCTTGAGAATTGTTGAAAGTATAAGAACTTTATTCTGTAGTTTTATGACACTTTTTCTTTAAGGAGTTTCGCCAGTTTGAAATTTTATTGTCACCTTTCTAGTCTTATAAAAAATATTCAACTGAATTTCTTCCTTTTCTTTGAGTTGTAGTTTATTTTCAAAATTTTAAATCTCAATCATCACCATTGGCGAACATAAGAGGAGGGGACCAGGATCCGAACCTCTTCCCCAAAGCCCTTGATTTTTTTTCTCGATTGATTATAATCCTATGTATATAGTAGGTAAAATTTAATTAAGTATTAGTAATTAACAATTTATATTATTAATTAATGTTCATTATTAATTCATTAATTTTTACTTTTTTTGTTCACCAATTCGACAAAATCAAAATAATAGTATTGAAGTATGATACGAGAATGGTGGACTTTTGACCCTTGACCCCCCCCTTGAAAAATTTCTGTACACGCTACTGGTCATCACATGCAACAGTAATGAGAGTGAATGTTTTTGTTAACGCTGTGCTAGAAAAACATACGAAGGCTATTGGTCAAGTGAGCCATTGTCAAGTGATGAGGACAATACCTAAGGTGGCATCACCCCCTTTACCCGTACCACTCCAACGTGAAAGGACGTTTGAGCCACGACGGATTAAACGTGCATCAGCCTCTTTACATGTTGAATCTTCAGTGGTGCAAGGCTCGAACTCTATTAAAACCAAACTAAATTTTCTTATTTAAAATACGACGCTGATCACGAATACATGTAGCGCTTTTCAAAATTTCAATTGGATCAAAAGTTATTGCAATAAAAAATTTTCACTTTTTTTGGATATTTGGCAGGGAGACGTCATGAACAGGGAAAAAATTTCTAACTCCTATTCCAACCAAACTCAATTTTCTTATGTAAAATCCAACGCTGATCACGAATACATGTAGCGCTTTTCAAAAATTTCAATTAGATCAAAAGTTATTGCAATAAAAATTTTCACATTTTTTGGATATTTGGCAGGGGAGACGTCATGAACAGGGAAAAAATTTCTAACTCCTATTCCAACCAAACTCAATTTTCTGATGTAAAATCCGACGCTGATCACGAATATATGTAGCTCTTCTCAAAATTTCAATTAGATCAAAAGTTATTGCAATAAAAATTTTCACATTTTTTGGATATTTGGCATGGGGGACGTCATGAACAGGGAAAAAATTTCTAACTCTTATTCCAACCAAACTCAATTTTCTGATGTAAAATCCGACGCTGATCACGAATATATGTAGCTCTTCTCAAAATTTCAATTAGATCAAAAGTTATTGCAATAAAAAATTTTCACATTTTTTGGATATTTGGCATTGGGGACGTCATGAACAGGGAAAAAATTTCTAACTCCTATTCCAACCAAACTCAATTTTCTGATGTAAAGTCCGACGCTGATCACGAATACATGTAGTTCTTTTCAAAATTTCAATTAGATCAAAAGTTATTGCAATAAAAAGTTTTCACATTTTTTGGATATTTGGCAGGGATGAACAGGGAAAAAATTTCTAACTCCTATTCCAACCAAACTCAATTTTCTGATGTAAAATCCGACGCTGATCACGAATATATGTAGCTCTTCTCAAAATTTCAATTAGATCAAAAGTTATTGCAATAAAAAATTTTCACATTTTTTGGATATTTGGCAGGGAGACGTCATGAAAAGGGAAAAAATTTCTAACTCGTATTAAAACCAAACTAAATTTTCTTATTTAAAATCCGACGCTGATCACGAATACATGTAGCGCTTTTCAAAATTTCAATTGGATCAAAAGTTATTGCAATAAAAAATTTTCACTTTTTTTGGATATTTGGCAGGGGAGACGTCATGAACAGGGAAAAAATTTCTAACTCCTATTCCAACCAAACTCAATTTTCTTATGTAAAGTCCGACGCATATCACGAATACATGTAGCTCTTTTCAAAATTTCAATTAGTTTAAAAGTTATTGCAATAAAAATTTTTTACATTATTTGGATATTTGGCAGGGGAGACGTCATGAACAGGGAAACAATTTCTAACTCCTATTCCAACCAAACTCAATTTTCTTATGTAAAATCCGACGCTGATCACGAATACATGTAGCACTTTTCAAAATTTCAATTAGATCAAAAGTTATTGCAATAAAAAATGTTCGCATTTTTTGGATATTTGGCAGGGAGACGTCATGAACACGGAAAAAATTTCTAACTCCTATTCCAACGAAACTCTATTTTCTGATGTAAAGTCCGACGCTGATCACGAATACATGTAGCGCTTTTCAAAATTTCAATTAGATCAAAAGTTATTGCAATAAAAAATGTTCACATTTTTTGGATATTTGGCAGGGAAGACGTCATGAACACGGAAAAAATTTCTAACTCCTATTCCAACCAAACTCAATTTTCTTATGTAAAATCCCACGCTGATCACGAATACACGTAGCGCTTTGGAAATTTGAATTAGATCAAAAGTATTTGCAATAAAAAAATTTCACATTTTTTGGATATTTGGCAGGGGAGACGTCATGAACAGGGAAAAAATTTCTAACTCCTAGTCCAACCAAACTCAATTTTCTTATGTAAAGTCCGACGCATGATCACGAATACATGTAGCTCTTTTCAAAATTTCAATTAGATTAAAAGTTATTGCAATAAAAAATTTTACATTTTTTGGATATTTGGCAGGGGAGACGTCATGAACAGGGAAAAAATTTCTAACTCCTATTCCAACCAAACTCAATTTTCTTATGTAAAATCCGACGCTGATCACGAATACATGTAGCTCTTCTCAAAATTTCAATTAGATCAAAAGTTATTGCAATAAAAAGTTTTCACATTTTTTGGATATTTGGCAGGGGAGACGTCATGAACAGGGAAAAAATTTCTAACTCCTATTCCAACCAAACTCAATTTTCTGATGTAAAGTCCGACGCTGATCACGAATATATGTAGCTCTTTTCAAAATTTCAATTAGATCAAAAGTTATTGCAATAAAAAGTTTTCACATTTTTTGGATATTTGGCAGGGGAGACGTCATGAACAGGGAAAAAATTTCTAACTCTTATTCCAACCAAACTCAAATTTCTGATGTAAAATCCGACGCTGATCACGAATATATGTAGCTCTTCTCAAAATTTCAATTAGATCAAAAGTTATTGCAATAAAAAGTTTTCACATTTTTTGGATATTTGGCATTGGGGGACGTCATGAACAGGGAAAAAATTTCTAAGTTCTATTCCAACCAAACTCAATTTTCTGATGTAAAATCCGACGCTGATCACAAATATATGTAGCTCTTCTCAAAATTTCAATTAGATCAAAAGTTATTGCAATAAAATTTTTCACATTTTTTGGATATTTGGCATGGGGACGTCATGAACAGGGAAAAAATTTCTAACTCCTATTCCAACCAAACTCAATTTTCTGATGTAAAATCCGACGCTGATCACGAATATATGTAGCTCTTCTCAAAATTTCAATTAGATCAAAAGTTATTGCAATAAAAAATTTTCACATTTTTTGGATATTTGGCATTGGGGACGTCATGAACAGGGAAAAAATTTCTAACTCCTATTCCAACTAAACTCAATTTTCTGATGTAAAGTCCGACGCTGATCACGAATACATGTAGCTCTTTTCAAAATTTCAATTAGATCAAAAGTTATTGCAATAAAAATTTTTCACATTTTTTGGATATTTGGCAGGGGAGACGTCATGAACAGGGAAAAAATTTCTAACTCCTATTCAACCAAACTCAATTTTCTTATGTAAAATCCGACGCTGATCACGAACACATGTAGCGCTTTTCAAAATTTCAATTAGATCAAAAGTTATTGCAATACAAAATTTCACATTTTTTGGATATTTGGCAGGGGAGACGTCATGAACACGGAAAATATTTCTAACTCCTATTCCAACCAAACTCAATTTTCTTATGTAAAATCCGACGCTGATCACGAATACATGTAGCGCTTTTCAAAATTTGAATTAGATCAAAAGTTATTGCAATAAAAAATTTTCACATTTTTTGGATATTTGGCAGGGGAGACGTCATGAACAGGGAAAAAATTTCTAACTCCTATTCCAACCAAACTCAATTTTCTTATGTAAAATTCGACGCTGATCACGAATACATGTAGCTCTTTTCAAAATTTCAATTAGATCAAAAGTTATTGCAATAAAAAATGTTCACATTTTTTGGATATTTGGCAGGGAAGACGTCATGAACAAGGAAACAATTTCTAACTCCTATTCCAACCAAACTCAATTTTCTTATGTAAAGTCCGACGCTGATCACGAATACATGTAGCGCTTTTCAAAATTTCAATTAGATCAAAAGTTATTGCAATAAAAAAATTTCACATTTTTGGATATTTGGCAGGGGAGACGTCATGAACAGGGAAAAAATTTCTAACTCCTATTAAAACCAAACTAAATTTTCTTATGTAAAATCCGACGCTAATCACGAATACATGTAGCGCTTTTCAAAATTTCAATTGGATTAAAAGTTATTGCAATAAAAATTTTTCACTTTTTTTGGATATTTGGCAGGGGAGACGTCATGAACAAGGAAACAATTTCTAACTCCTATTCCAACCAAACTCAATTTTCTTATGTAAAATCCGACGCTGATCACGAATACATGTAGCGCTTTTCAAAATTTCAATTAGATCAAAAGTTATTGCAATAAAAAATGTTCGCATTTTTTGGATATTTGGCAGGGAAGACGTCATGAACAGGGAAAACAATTTCTAACTCCTATTCCAACCAAACTCAATTTTCTTATGTAAAGTCCGACGCTGATCACGAATACATGTAGCGCTTTTACAAATTTTAATTAGATCAAAAGTTATTGCAATAAAAAATGTTCACATTTTTTGGATATTTGGCAGGGAAGACGTCATGAACACGGAAAAAATTTCTAACTCCTATTCCAACCAAACTCAATTTTCTTATGTAAAATCCGACGCTGATCACGAATACACGTAGCGCTTTTCAAAATTTCAATTAGATCAAAAGTATTTGCAATAAAAAATTTCACATTTTTTGGATATTTGGCTGGGGAGACGTCATGAACAGGGAAAAAATTTCTAACTCCTAGTCCAACCAAACTCAATTTTCTTATGTAAAGTCCGACGCATATCACGAATACATGTAGCTCTTTTCAAAATTTCAATTAGTTCAAAAGTTATTGCAATAAAAAAATTTTACATTTTTTGGATATTTGGCAGGGGAGACATCATGAACAGGGAAAAAATTTCTAACTCCTATTCCAACCAAACTCAATTTTCTTATGTAAAATCCGACGCTGATCACGAATACATGTAGCTCTTCTCAAAATTTCAATTAGATCAAAAGTTATTGCAATAAAAAGTTTTCACATTTTTTGGATATTTGGCAGGGGAGACGTCATGAACAGGGAAAAAATTTCTAACTCCTATTCCAACCAAACTCAATTTTCTGATGTAAAGTCCGACGCTGATCACGAATACATGTAGCTCTTTTCAAAATTTCAATTAGATCAAAAGTTATTGCAATAAAAAGTTTTCACATTTTTTGGATATTTGGCAGGGGAGACGTCATGAACAGGGAAAAAATTTCTAACTCTTATTCCAACCAAACTCAATTTTCTGATGTAAATCCGACGCTGATCACGAATATATGTAGCTCTTCTCAAAATTTCAATTAGATCAAAAGTTATTGCAATAAAAAGTTTTCACATTTTTTGGATATTTGGCATTGGGGACGTCATGAACAGGGAAAAAATTTCTAACTCCTATTCCAACCAAACTCAATTTTCTGATGTAAAGTCCGACGCTGATCACGAATACATGTAGCTCTTTTCAAAATTTCAATTAGATCAAAAGTTATTGCAATAAAAAGTTTTCACATTTTTTGGATATTTGGCAGGGGAGACGTCATGAACAGGGAAAAAATTTCTAACTCCTATTCCAACCAAACTCAATTTTCTGATGTAAAGTCCGACGCTGATCACGAATACATGTAGCTCTTTTCAAAATTTCAATTAGATCAAAAGTTATTGCAATAAAAAATTTTACATTTTTTGGATATTTGGCAGGGGAGACGTCATGAACAGGGAAAAAATTTCTAATTCCTATTCAAACCAAACTCAATTTTCTTATGTAAAATCCGACGCTGATCACGAACACATGTAGCGCTTTTCAAAATTTCAATTAGATCAACAGTTATTGCAATACAAAAATTTCACATTTTTTGGATATTTGGCAGGGGAGACGTCATGAACACGGAAGATATTTCTAACTCCTATTCCAACCAAACTCAATTTTCTTATGTAAAATCCGACGCTGATCACGAATACATGTAGCGCTTTTCAAAATTTGAATTAGATCAAAAGTTATCGCAATAAAAAATTTTCACATTTTTTGGATATTTGGCAGGGGAGACGTCATGAACAGGGAAAAAATTTCTAACTCCTATTCCAACCAAACTCAATTTTCTTATGTAAAATTCGACGCTGAT
Source organism: Trichonephila clavata (assembly GCA_019973975.1). Classification (NCBI taxonomy): domain Eukaryota; kingdom Metazoa; phylum Arthropoda; class Arachnida; order Araneae; family Nephilidae; genus Trichonephila; species Trichonephila clavata. The sequence goes on from BMAO01004087.1 coordinate 38,256, forward strand.
CACGAATACATGTAGCTCTTTTCAAAATTTCCATTAGATCAAAAGTTATTGCAATAAAAAATGTTCTCATTTTTTGGATATTTGGCAGGGAAGACGTCATGAACAGGGAAACAATTTCTAACTCCTATTCCAACCAAACTCAATTTTCTTATGTAAAGTCCGACGCTGATCACGAATACATGTAGCGCTTTTCAAAATTTCAATTAGATCAAAAGTTATTGCAATAAAAAAATTTCACATTTTTTGGATATTTGGCAGGGGAGACGTCATGAACAGGGAAAAAATTTCTAACTCCTATTAAAACCAAACTAAATTTTCTTATTTAAAATCCGACGCTAATCACGAATACATGTAGCGCTTTTCAAAATTTCAATTGGATTAAAAGTTATTGCAATAAAAATTTTTCACTTTTTTTGGATATTTGGCAGGGGAGACGTCATGAACAAGGAAACAATTTCTAACTCCTATTCCAACCAAACTCAATTTTCTTATGTAAAATCCGACGCTGATCACGAATACATGTAGCGCTTTTTCAAAATTTCAATTAGATCAAAAGTTATTGCAATAAAAAATGTTCGCATTTTTTGGATATTTGGCAGGGAGACGTCATGAACAGGGAAAACAATTTCTAACTCCTATTCCAACCAAACTCAATTTTCTTATGGTAAAGTCCGACGCTGATCACGAATACATGTAGCGCTTTTACAAATTTTAATTAGATCAAAAGTTATTGCAATAAAAAATGTTCACATTTTTTGGATATTTGGCAGGGAAGACGTCATGAACACGGAAAAAATTTCTAACTCCTATTCCAACCAAACTCAATTTTCTTATGTAAAATCCACGCTGATCACGAATACACGT
>BMAO01004088.1:0-44605 GCA_019973975.1 Trichonephila clavata
TTTGCTTCATTTGTCTTGTTTATTGTAAATTTTGATTTTTTTCCCTCAATTTTTCATCATGAATCATTTTCTGAATCATCAAGTTAAGTCAATATAACAAATGTGTTTTAGATGGGTTTTTCTCTCTCTCTCTCTCTCTCTTTATACAAAAGAAGTTTAATAATATTATTTTGTAATTATGGTATATTTTTAAAGTAATTGCATTATTGCTGATAGAGATATCGAAAAGGCATTTCTTAAAAATTCTTTCAGAATATTTAAAGTTTGGGAATTAGGTCAATAATAGGTGAGTTATTTAAATGTTTCCTTCTTTTTCTCAATCAAAAAATAAATTTAGCACCATTATTTCATTATTATAAATTTATTTTCAAATGAGATTACATGTGTTAAGATTTAAATGTTATTAAAAATATTTCGAAATGACATTCTTTGCAGAAGCTAAATGAGTGAGTGAGTGAATCTTAACGTCCCACTGTTCAGCTACACGAGGGCTATTGGGGACGGTCCCCGTAATTTTGCAGAAGCTGAAAGACGGAATTTTGTTCGAATGAGAAATATAATGTATTTTATATTATTATTTTAAATAATTTTGTCTTTTTGAGTATTTTTATAAGTGTTAATTTTGGTATTTATTATGATTATAAATTTCTAGTGTTATATTAATAAGAAAAAAGGAAAGTGTATTTTTCTGTAGGAGCAGTATAGATAGAACATTATATTTTTTTTATAGATTTAAATTTATATAAATCCCTTCTATCTTCTGTGCGTGCTATGTACAGATGTATATGTGGGAGGATAATTAAATTCAGACTTAATAATTTTAATTTTGAAAAATCTTACGTTTGAATAAATCAAGGTAACGTGATATTGGTTAATTTAAATGTTAAGTTTAACTACGCCACAGCTATAATTTACAGATTTACATTGAAATTAACCAAGTAATTAGATTATTAGAGTTCAAGTTCTGTTATTTTGTGAGGGAGGAGTTTCTGGCGTTCGTCTTCGGTGAAATTTTCAGACCATCTCTTTCTCTCCCCTGCCCTCTCTAGGCTTCGGGATGACAGCGGTTCCCGTGTCTTTGGCTTCGAATTACATCCGGTTGATGGGCAGAGAGGGGTTTAAGACAAGACCACGCAATATTTTTAAGGGTGCAGGTGTAAATTTCACGTAGGGTGACCATACCCACAAAGAAGCCGAATCACAGCTGTGTTGCGGGAACGTCACAATGCATTAAACATAAATTAAAAGAAAGAGTGTTTCAACGAAAGTAAAATAGGGACTTTTTATTCTGTTTTAAATTTACGATAATATTTTGGAAAATCTAAAATATATCGAATTTTAATTCAAATGAGTCAATTTTTGATGAATTAAAAAATTTTTGTATGAAAGCAAAGCAATTACTTTTATACTTTCCCTACTTAATTGATATATATGTTGTTGAGAATTTTAGAATGTCCGACGGAGGGCATAAAAAAACTAGCAGGTGCCCATTATAAAAGAATAAGACTCGAAAAACAAGCCCATTTAAAAAAAAAACAGGCTGAAAGTTTACTGAATTACTTACAAGACACTAGGAAAAAAGGAAAGCAGTATAGAATTTAGACTTTCTACAGAGACTACAGATTTAGACTTTTAGACTACAAATTTAGACTTTCATGATTAGGATGTTGCAGATCAAATAAACAGAATAGATAGTGGCACTGCTGTTGTAGGATGAGTGAGTGAATATTAACGTCACACTGTTCAGCTACACGAAGGGTTTTGGCGTCAGACCTCGTCATTTTGAACCATGGTTAAGTGACGAGGACGACACCTGAGGTAGCACCCCTCTCCTAACTATCACACACCAAAGGGAGGACGTTTGAGTTCTCGACAGATTTAACATGCATCGCTCCTCTACGCAGCGAGTTTTTAGTGATACTGGGCTCGAACTCGTGACATGCGAGCCACGATCCGATACCTTGACCACTAGGCTACCACGGCCACACTACTGTTGTAGGAACTCCTCCAAAAAAATCCTAAAATCACAATACTCTAACAATGATATTTAGTTCAGATCTAGGAACCTGGCCAGCTATTCCATCAGACGCCGTTAGATGTTTTTTTAGTAAAAGAAGGACCCTCTAAGCCATTGACAAAGTATAATTTTCCTTATGACGACGCCGGTCGAACATTTAGCTCATATTGTTACGCCAAAATTTTCAAAAACGGAGAAAAGGTTATGCGTAAATCGTTAATCGATTACAAAAAACTGTGCATATTGTTTTTGTAGCAAACTTTTTGTCCGTGTCATTAATTCTCTTTCCACGGAATATTTTAAAAGTTGGAAACATCACGTTGATATTTTAAAAGAACATGAAACATCAAAAAACCATTATCAAAGCGAGAAGTCTTGGATGGAATTCAGTCAGCGATTACAATGCTCTAAAACAATTGACAGTGACTCGAAAAGACTTACTTCTGCGATTATTGGTGCGATTTGCTTCTACGTATTGTAGCAACGTTAAAGGTACTGGTTCAAAATTGCTTAGCCCTTCGGGGTAAGTGTGACAAATTAAATTTGTCACACTTACATGTTGCAAATTTGGACAAATTTAATTCCAATATATAATGGTAATCTTATACATATAATTCAATTACTTGCTAAATTTGATCCAGTAATAGTGGAGCATCCTCGAAGAGTGCTAAAAAGGGAAGAAGCTAAATATACTATCTAGGGAAAAATACTCAGAACGAAAAAATTTCTCTTCTACATGAGAATTTTAAACTTCATATTGCTCATAAAAGTGAACAAGCCAAATGTTATTAGATAATTTTATATTGGGCCTCTGATTTTAGTAAGAGCAACAAATGACATTTCTGGTAAGATATGTATGTATTGAGAAATCTTATCTTAATGAAGTTACCGTTAAAATAAAAGATTTTTTAGGTTTCCTTCCAGTTAAAAGATTGATTGGAAAAGAACTTTCATATTTATCAGCTGAGAAACTTCAAAAATTAGGGCTAAATTTGCTAGATATGTGGGAGGCAGGCCTACGATAACGGAGCCAATATAAATCAGGGGTTCAATCCACAATCTACTTGTCATGTAGTAGCCACTCTTTAAATTTGATCGTTTATGACATGGCAAAAGCATCCTTAGAAGCCTGCACTATCTCGACAAAGTTAGAGGTATGTGGCATTCGCTTTTTTTCTGCAACTTGTATATATAAGGAAAAATACGAAAAACCATTCTTATTTCAATATGTTCATTCAATTTTGATTTAACATACACTAATATTGGTCGTAACACGATCAAGTATAAGAAGTTATTTAAGTTTTAGTGAAAGGTGCTGCCGTTGATTTTTTTGTTTAAATCAAAACTGTAGTGTATTATCTGTGATCAGTACAAAACTGTTATTTTATTCTTTTGATCCTTTGATATAATGTTCACTAACTCCTGTCCCCGGTTTCTGTTTCACATTTTAGAGGATAATATCCTCTATAAAAGCTCTTAATTAAATTTATGAATGAATGAGAAATGTTGCACAAGGTGTTTCCTAAAAGAGTAGAAAAAATTTTGGCATATTGTCACGCTAATTTAAAAAAGAAAACTCACAAATAAGTATGTGTCCTGATGATTTGTTTCGGAAATAAGTACGAAATGTTTAAAAATTGAAACTAAATTTAATTTTTTAAAATAGATTTTCTTACAAAATTGAGAAAATTAACAGGTTTTTTTTTTTTAGATTCTCATTTTTACGAAGATTTTGAAGGGTGCTACAAATAATTTATTTTATGTAATTTGCTCTAATTTTTTAACAGGAATGGGTATTTTTTAATGAATAATCCATATTCTTACACTTAATAATTAAAAGTCTTGAAACATTTAAATTTTTATGTTCAACTTTAATTTGGCATGATTTATTATCAAGAATTGATGTATTGAGTAAAATGCTTCAAAATCCTAAATTAAACATCGTGGAATGCATTAAAGGCTTAGATAAACTTAAAAAATATTTAATTTTCTAAAGATCTGACGATATTTTAAAAATATTTGTTGATTCAGCAGCAATACTTCCTGCAGATATAGGTATTCATCCCAAATTTCCCATCTCGAAGCTATGGAAAAGGTTCATTTGATTACGAAGCCAGTTTTAAATCCATTTCAGCAATTCAAGACTGATTTCTATTTTGCAATTCTTGATCATACGATCTCTTCAGCAAAGGAAAGATTTACCTTATTATCTGAGTGTAATTCAATATTTTGCTTCCTGTATGAGTTTCACAACATTTCTAATGATGATCTCATGAAAGCCTGTATGGATTTAGATATTAAGTTACAAGAATAGGGAGAAGGAAGTATTGTGTGTGAAAGATATAGATGGCATATATCTCTTTAATGAGATAACTTCATTCAAAGATATTTTTCCTGGTAAAAAACAGCCAACTGAGATATTAGAAATTATTGTGAAAAATGATCTTATTCCCTGTTTTCCAAATTTTGCTCAAGCAATAAGAGTTTTTTTAACCTTACCTGTTTCTGTAGCTTCAGATGTGTGAAAGAAGTTTCAGTAAATTAAAAATTACTTGAGAAATAGTATGACACGAGAAAGGCTTTCAGATTTGGCCATAATCTCAATTGAATCAGAAATCTCTGCAAAAATTTATTTAACCGAAACTATTAACAAATTTGCTTCTCAGAAAGCCAGAAATGTTATTTTATAGTTACAGTAAAATCCGGTGTATAACGCGCCCATATACTTTCTTGCTGCAATTGTTAGTTTTTAGGTATATTCACCGCGTACAACACGCACACCCTTTTTTGTGAAGAAACCTGAACCACACGTGCGCAATGCTCTTATATGTTTTAAAGTCCTTTATTCGAGGTATTATTCCAAGCTTTAGTAAAAAATAGTGTACTTTTAGAATTACAACCCTTTAAGTTCATAAGGAATGTTATTTCTTTCACAGAAACAGTATTTCGATATATGTAAAAGTCTGATTTTTTTTATGCTCATCTTTTTGTATTTTTAAAGCTCTCATTTTTATACCCGGCGTATAACGCACACCCGTAAATTTCCATCTTATTTTTTGAGTTAAAAGGGCGCATTATACACTGGATTTTACGGTATAATATATTACTTAAGTCTTTGTAGAATGACTGATTTATATACTTTTCGTTTCACGAGATTTATACCTTAGTATTTATTTTTATTAGATCATATTTTTTGAGTAAATTCTGTTGTTTTGCAATTATAATTATAAAATATATTTTTTATTTTAAAGGTAATATTTTTGTTAGTTTATTATTTTGTTAAAGTATATTATGTCACTATTATAACTCATTACCTGGCCAAAAAATAAAGTTTTGCACTTGTTTATTTGAGTTTTTATTAATGTTTTATTCTTATATAAGTAGATGAGTTTTTAACGTCAACATTAAGTATTAGTCAAAATATGAAAAATTCTCTAGGGGGGGGGGCATATTAGGTGTTTGCACGAGAGCGGCCGATACCCTAGGATCGGCCCTGCACTTTGATAGTCTTAGTTCGTTATTATACGACTCCCACAGTCCAAGAAAGTAAGTCGTTATGCAAAGTTCTTCCAGAACGAAATACTGAGAAAAATACTTGATATTATAAATAATTATACGAAAAAAACTCATGATTGTAATTACAAATACTCAGATCAGCTGGTTTAAAAGAAAATTCTACAAGCAACAGTTTTATGTGAATCTTAGGAATAGAAAATTGAGACTTAGATTTCCATGTCATTGATAAATAAGCTAATGCTTTATTACAAACTTACGTTGTTTGCAGTTTCCCATTTTTAATTTTTAATCACTATTATTCGCATGGAGAACAGGTACTCTTAATAAATATTGTAGAAACAATAGTATTTTTAAGGAGGTTTCAATCCGAGCAAAATAGTGTTTCCAAAAATTTTAAATATTTTTTTAATGAGTGCTCACACATAATTTTAAAAGAACTGCGATTTAGCCTCACACACAGTAAAGAATGATTAAAAAACCCCATATTTGAAGTTAGAAGAGAATATCAGCATGCTAAAAATCTAAGGAAAAAAATGAATGAATCTGAACAAGAAAAATAATAGCAGTAGAAAGTTTTGCGCTTTTTCGGGTTGTGGGACAACATCAAACAAATAAATCAACAGAGGAAAATTAAATATCATATGTATATATAAAGCCTTTCACACAATACTACCATAAATAGCATATATTAGGTAGCTTTCAACGGAAGAACAAATTAAATTAGTATGAACAAAATCAGTAAAATATCTAAAACAGGTATAAAAAAAGACCTAAAAAATTAAGGTATCCGACAACCCTAAAATTGTGAATTTTGCCAAAAATTGACAAATTTGTTTTATGATTTTATTTTATAGGCCATCTTATTAGCTTTATAAAAACACCAAGTTTATCATTCTCCTTTCGTACAACAAAAATACAAGTATTTTAGCAAAAGGAGATGCCACTACTTTAAGCGATATGTCATAATTTAAAACGCGTTTTACTCGAAATGTGATTTTTTGAAAATGTTCAAACGGGGCAGCGATTGCTAAAAAAGTTTTGAAAATAATTAACTGAAATTTTTTGTGTATGCTCTGTATAATAACAGAAATATTTTAACCTTCAGATTTATCAATAACGGTTTTGTTACAAAATTTACAGTCCTTTATGTCAAAATATAATCCCTGTTTTTTAAACGATTTCATACAATAACAAAGATAGAGTGCTCTAGTTTTTGTAAAAATTAAAATATCTCTTATCCTGTAGGTCATTTCAAAAATGAACAACATAGCAACACATCAGAATTTAAAAATTGAAAATTTGTTCATAAGCTTTTGGTACAAAATGGGCCGCGCTTATGTTATTTTTTGTAAATTTTTATATATTTTTTCCTTTTTTTTAGTACTAATAATTTCTTTTTATATTCTTAATATTAGCATATTTTTTTTAAAAAATGCACTAAACAAATCTAAAATCAACAACAACAAAAAAATCCCCATATCTCCATTTTTAAAAAGAAGTTGTCGCAAGTAGCGGATACCTTAAACTATGATGAAGAACAGTACTAATAAAAACTAACGCGTGTCGCCAAAATTGAATTTTTTCAAAGAATACTTTTTAAAAATATTTTCCTCAAAAATTATTGTAATTTTGATGCAAAGAACCAACAAACGTATTAACACAATGATAAATATCAATAGGGATGATTGAGATACATATCATACAATACGTATAAAATATTATAACATCGAATCGAAAAACGTCGCCCAAATGGCTCGATCTGCCACCAATAAAGGAATACCATTCCTATAGCTTATTCAAACGCACTAATTTTGCTATATAGAGCATGCTCGAAATTTACTCTTCTTTTTTATAGTTTGAAAAAGAATTCTCGCACAATAATTTTGATCGAAGGTATTATTATTTTAATTGGTTAATTCTTTTGTATTCTTTTTCTCTTATTCTGTTGTGAAGAATGATTAAAATTGGGAACTTATTTTCTTTGGAAGCGAACGCAGTGAAGTATTTTCAAAAATACGGTCTAATACGTTAAATACCCGGATGACTATGGAGCTTAAGCGGAATAAGAAACGTAACAGAACCGCAAGACAACATATAGATTTGTGCTTATTTGTATTCGTAGGGTGGTGTCGATATAAGTAAAACTCTTTGAACGCATTTACTGCATTCTGGTCATCTAAATATTGTAGTTATTAGATCTTTCATTTATTTCAAGTGCACATGTTTTTTTTTAAATGCAATATTTAATTCTTTTAAATCTATGCCAGTTTATTTGTATTCCGCTGTAGTCTTCGGCGTAGTTAAAATCACGCCAAACAGGCTATAGACGGAATGTAGATTTTATTTAAGATGGCCACCTCGCGAAATATGAAGAGTAAATAAATATTACTGAAACTTGTGTGATGAAGCAACTGAGAACTGTAGAATTACAAACATTTAAAACGTTTTAAAAAGTGAAATAAGAAGAAATTCTCTTTATTTTCCAGATAAAACGGTGCAGAAAAGTTAAGAGAGAAACTGAATGTGAGGAATTTCAAGATGACGACAGGGAAAGAAATTAAAATAAGCGAAAGCAGTAAAAAATTAAAAATAAATCATTTGAGGCAGAAAGAAGAATTAAATACTAAAAAAAAGCGACATTATTATGGGAAGTGAAAAAAATAAGGAAACCATTTATTAAAAATAAAACAGTAGAAATTCGCTATTTACTAGCATTAAAAAAAAAATTCTGCCTGACAGATTTGCCATTATGTCTGTTGGAATTTACCCCGTAAGATTCACAGTAAGAAATTCGACCGCGCAAATTATTACTTTTTTAAGAAAAAGTTGTTAGTCGTTGAGTCTACCAGATTTATCACATTTCCCATTGAGCGAAATAAGTAAAATATTAACTACGATTCGAAAAAAGAAATTCAATCCCTTAAAACAAGATATCAATCATTGGCATGGCCAAGTAATTTTAGCGCGTTTTTCACATGTTGTATTTTACAATAATGCAGCTAATGAACTTTTTACTAACAGAAAGTAATATATACTATACTTAAAAAAATTTTTAAATTTTAAAATTATTAAATTTAAATATAATTCAGATCATTTAAGGCACAAATGCGACCAAATGCCGAAAACCCGAGGTCAATCGGTTAATTAGTGGCTGAGAAAAAGGTACGACAAAATATGGAACGAAGACGTAATTTGCGTCCTAATAGCGCTTTTTTTACACTACGTGAAAAACGTGCTAAAAATGAAATTGACCAAAAGGGGCGAAGTCTAAATTTTGATATATTACTATTTCGAGTATGCCGTGGAACCTTAAAAGCTTGAAGATTTTAAATGACTTCTGATTGTACGGACTTAAATATTCCGTTTCTATTCAATTAGATGAAGAAAGTTAACGGTATATATATACAGCCTTCAAAAGCTAAATCACTTTTACTTAAATATATTTTGATGAAATAATAAAATATATCACACCTGAGATACATCAAAAACTTTTTTTTTTATTTGAAACTGTCTAAAAATAAATAAAAACAAGTTCAAGCTCACTAATAATGCACGATTGCGAATCGATTATATCAGTAAAGCCTTTCTGAGTAAAAACGGCAAAAAAATAATAAAAAATCTGACATTTTTATCATATTAATATAGCTTTTCCTTGTCTTAGGAAACCGTCATCGTTTAGGAAGCTCACGTTTTTATTGTATCCATTTAACTTTACCCTGTCTTTGGAGACCGTCGTCATTTAGGATGCTGTCTCATAGCTTTACCGTTTCTTTTGGTTTCTTCTCTTTATTTAGGATGCTGATTCATCGCTTTACCGTGTCTTTGGAGACCGTCCTCATTTAGGATGCTGATTTATTGCATTACCCTGTCTCTGGAGAGCGCCCTCATTTAGGATGCTGACTTATAGCTTTACCCTATCCTGGAAACTGTCCTCGCTTGGGAAACTCATGTTTGTATTGTATCCGTATACCTTTACCCTGTCTTTGAACACCATCCTTCATTTCGGAAACTGACGCATAGCTTTACCCTGTCTTAGGAAACCATTCTTTCTTAGGATTCTGACGCATAGCTTTATTTTATCTAGAGACACCGTCTTCATTTAGAAATCTGATGTACACAAAGCATTATTCTGCTTCCGGCCACCGTTTTCGCTTAAGAAGCTGACGTTTTTATTGCATGGAAATCGCTTTACTTTGTCTTCGCGGATATCGTTTGCGAATGAATTATTGAACTATTTTGTGTTCATTTTATTAATAAAAATGCACTCATATTATCTTTCAGTAAATAAATTGTTAGGATTTACTGCAGTAACCACGTTGGATAAAAAGATCATAGCTTTAATGTCTTATAATTATCCATTTCTTAAAATTTTAAATAATAATTTACCAATTAAATATTAATTCCTTATTTATAATAAACATATATCTCGCCACAAAATATTATCGTTAAGAAATGTTTGGAGTAAAATTGCAACAGTACATTTCCCCCCTTCAATTATAAAAGCAGCTTAAGTATTTCTAAAAACAGACATGTTATTAATCCCAGAAAAATTTCTTCATTTTTGACTCTTTCAAATAATTCAATAGAATTTGGAATGTGACTGCAGACAACTTTAACAGAGCTAGACTTTGTCATTTTGTGCAAAGAAAAATGCAGGCATATATATACATAAAAATATTTCTGTCAGAAAATATGCAAGAGAAGGTAGCACTTGGAGCCCGAATAATATTATTAACGACTGAATTACATAAATACTAAGCAAAAACTCTTTAGAAAGATATACTGTGTGTATTTCTTTTATATTTAAAATGCATAAACATATTGATTACTTTAAGTATTTTTCAAAATATATTCTTCTAAGTATACGACATTGTTCCACCAAAAGTTCTAATAGGTCTAAGGGCTCCATGATTCGATAACGTTTGAAGACCACTGGCTTAGACCAATCAACATGCCTCGGAAATCTGAGCTACAATCAGATGACGAGAATAATACCTGAGCTTAATTCACTCTCTTCACATCTACCCCACGTGAGAGTGGAATTTAAGGGACCCGAAGTATGCTTTGATCATTGCTTGAAATCATTGGAAAAGATCATTGCTTGAAATTAAGAGATGGGGCTAAATATTTTCAATTGCACATAATTATAGCAAAATACAAGCAGCAGCGGTAACTGAATGGCTATGATCGAGATCGTTAACAAACACATTTAACTTGAGGTATCCGAATGCGTTGAAATGACCAAATTTGATCAAAACACATATTTTTGTCTTTTATTTTATTGAATAGAACTATATTTTGTCTTTACAAAGCATACATTGTTTTGTTTCTACATTACCTACAGGCCAAGTTACAATCATTTTTTATAAAATTAGAAAAACCGGAAGTGGGTCTTTAATCTACCAGAAGTGCGGGCATTTTTAAATTGTTCAAACATTATCATGGCGGGTCTGATAACTTAAAATATTACAAATGTATCTTTGTGAATTTTTTTGGAACGTGATATTTATATTAATTTCTAGAGAAAGCACTAAAATATATCTTAATGTATGGATATTTTTTGAGTCATGGTTATTTAAATTATGGCCTCATAAAGAATGTCACATTTCTTATAATATTTATTTGATCAGTTATAATTTTTAAATTTTAATAAAGCAACAATTTTAGAACATTTTCTAGAAAAATGCGTCTAATTTGTTTTAGCAATACTTTTACTGATACAAGTTTATTACTATTTTCGCTAATTGCTTTGAAGTTTGCGAAAAATATTGCTAAAATTTCACTTATTATTATAAATTTGGTAAAATTTAGATAATATTTTTAAAAAAATATTTTTAGTTGAATATTGCTATTGACTCCTAAAAAGGCATTTATAATGCTTTAGCGTGCTATTTTTTTTCTTAAAAAAAGTACTCCAAACGTGCTCGGATACTTTAAGCCATATGTTCGAGTACTGATTTCTATAAGACCCCTTCATGTAGCGTTGCAATTAGATTTAAATCTGTCGGTACAAAAGTTCTGAAGTTGGTATGGCTTGCCAACTCAGATATTACTTTCATCTTTGAACTATGATCACGGATTCGTGGCTGGAGTGTCATGAGTTTGAGTCTAGTGACAATAAAGACCTGTCGTGTAGAAGAGCTGACGCACGTTAAATCTGTCATATGTATGACAGATTTGTCTACCGTTGGCGAGATGTGGTAGTTTGGAGTGAGAGGCGCCAGCTCTGATGTCGTTCTCATCACTTGACCATGGATCAAATTTACGAGGTCCGTCGCCAATAGCCCTCGTGTTGCTTTATACAGCGACGTTAATATACACTCACTCGTGTTTGAACTGTCCTTTAAAAGTATGAAGCGTAATTGATTGTGGTGAGTAAATTGTTGATTGCAGAAAAGAAATTAACAATCTGAAACGTTAAATAAAAAGCTATATTATTCAGAATTGAATGTTAAAATTCAGTTAAATTAGGGCATGTCTGTGTATTGCACAGGTGTTAGTGAGGAGAGGTACTTTATCTTATTCAAATCATGCTTTCTAGTATTTTTGTTGGTGCACAAGTAATTATAAAAAAAAATCTTTCTGAAATTATTAACGTTCATTTTATGTCAGTTACAGTTATAGGTCTCCTGGGATATGGAGCAACAAAGGCTGTTACCCCCTTTAGGTCAGTTTTGGGAGAAACTACGACAAACTAGAAAATACCCGAAGCAGAAAATATGTATTCAGATAAAAATATGCAAGATTCAGAAAACAATTTCAATGGTTATTCTTTTAATAAAAATATTTTCAAAGTAAATCGGCATTTTTTACCATGTTTTTATTAACTCGCTTTCTTGTCTGTCCGGGTGGAATTTTGTAATTGATTTTAAACTAACTTCCCGATGTGAGCTAGAGACTTGAAATTTTGACCATAGCTCAGAAATGGATGACAATGCATGAAAACGTAAAAAAAGAAGTTCTAGTCTCAAACCTGGGTTCCCGAGGAGGCTTGTATGACTGAACGGGTGGAATTTTGTAATTGATTTTAAACAAACTTCCTGATGAACTAGAGATTTGAAATTTGGCCCATAGCTCACAAGTAGATGGCAATGCATGAAAATATCAAAAAAGAAGTTCTAGTCTCGAACCCGGGCCCCCAATTTCGACAAAGGTCCCCATAACTCCGGAACTTACACGAACAAAGACCTCCTGTCGATAGCATGGGTCGAGTTGCGTCTACGTATACAATTTCGTGGCTGTGGGGTCAAAGAAGGGCCCCCAGGTTACCATTGTTTTTTTATAAACTCGCTTTCTTGTATGTCTGTCTGGGTGGAATTTTTTAATTGATTTTAAACTAACTTCCCGATGGGCTAGAGACTTTAATTTTGGTCTATAGCTCAGAAGTGGATGACAATGCATGAAAATGGTTATAAAAACATGGTATAAAATTTTTTTTTACTAAGAAAATTATTTATTTATTTTTTTGTAATACTTCAAAATGTTTTTTGAAACCTGCATAGACCTACCTTACATTTACCTGATCCATGTTAGAATTTAAGTTTGATATGCTTATACAAGAGAAATACAACAGATTCTGGACACAGTACGCAAAGACTCGAAATGTAGAACAAGTGAGTGGGTAAGTCTTTTAATGTCGCACTATGAAGCCACACGAGGGTTATTAGCGAGGGACTCGTAATTTTGAGCCTCGGTCAAACGATGAAGACTACACCTGAGTTGGTACCCTCTCTCCAAACTACATCTAGCATACGGGAGGACTTTGAGCCTCGACTCATTTAACGTGCATCAGCCCTTTACACGGCGTGTCTTCAGTGGCACAAGGGCTCGAACTCATTACACAACGACCATGAGTTCGTAACCATAACCACAAGGCTACTGCGGCCAGTAATGTAGAAACATAACGGGAACGATATGTCCGGATTTTGAGGCCCTAGTCAAGGTAACACGTCAGGTATTGGAATATCTGTCGCGATAGCCTAGTGGTCATAGTCATGAGCTTGTGGTCGGCGTGTCAAGCCAACACCTGTTGTTCAAGCCGAGTCGGCTGATTTGATTTTTCAAATGAGGTACGCTGCGGCAGCATCCTTCAATCCTTTGTCTGGTTCTTGGTGTTGCAGACTTTGGTTAGCGGTTGGAGGCGTGGCTTCTGCTGTGGAAGACCAATGGGGAGAAAGGTGACTTCTATGAAATTGAACATTCTGATTGGAGGTAGGAAGTGGGCTTTGGAGTGACTGCACGAAAATGGAGTTGAAAAATAAATTTAAGACTAAAGGTAATAAAAAGTTAAAATTTAGAAAAAATATTAAGAATAAAATGGATTTTAATGAGTTAAAATTTAAAAAGTTAATAAAAATAATCTAAACTTTATCTATTAGTGCTTCTGCAAGAAGGCAGGTTTTCTCTTCGTCGGAATTTGCATTTTTAAATTTAGAGAGAAGGTCGAGAAGTTTGGGGTTTCTGTTGACTAGATTAGAAATGATATTAAATAATTCAAAAACTTCAGAGACATTATTCGCTCGATCAGGGAATCCACGGGGCTATCTTTTTGTTCCTTGTTACTACTAGGGGTTTGATTTGAGGTTTCACCACTAACAATATTAGCGAAGGAAATTCCCTCTCTAAGAATATTATTGAAGAATTTTTTCTTTTTTGTGGGATCAACAATAGGGATACCTTTCTTGGGCTTTGGGACATTTTGTATAACATGCCGAGTAAATGGCTTCGAGACGTGGTGTCACAGAAGACCCGCCACGTAGAGGGGGTCGATGCACGTTAAATGTTGAAACTTTGACTTCCCGTTGGCATAGTACGGTAGTTTAGAGATGAGGATGCCAGATCAGGTGTCGTTCTCCTTATTTGATCGTGATTTAAAATTACGAGATTCGTCACCAATTCACTTCGTGTTGCTTTATAATGCGACCTTGATAAAAAGTTAATCTAATAACTAGTTGAATTATGATTCGAACCAACGGCGTAACGACGAATATTAGGGCCCCCTTGCAAAGTCAGGTTTTGAGCCCCAAGCCGGATCTTACAAATGGTACGTACTTGGAATCAGTCAGGCTTTGAACCTCCTAGAGTCCTGCCTCCCCGTAATGCGGAGGTGTACGTTACGCCACTAATTCGAACTCACTATTTGCAAGCCACGTATGTCGCGATCTTAACTATCCCAAGTGAGTGCGAGAGAGTTATATCAATGTCGAAATATAAAGCTACACGATGACTATCCGCGACAGATCTTGTAAATTTGAAAACATCAGTCAAATGACGAGTATGAGACGAGCTGGCACCCCGTCTCCGAACTGTCACACCACACCAGTGGAAGGACGTTGAGCCTGGACAAATTTAACGTATATTGGCCTCCTTTGTACAGAGGGAGGGGCGGGTCTTCGGTGGCAGCAGGACTTGAATCCTTTAATTCCCGAATGAGTATCATGTGATGTGAAGATCATACCCCCCACCCAAAAGAGATTCATCGCAATTAGTCCGTTGTTAAGTTCCAGAAATATCAACTGAAAGAAATCTAGCCTTATATATGCTTAGTTAAATTTTAATTTACATTACAGAAACCCCAGATGTCCCGACATGTTCAAAATATTTAATTTCCACGACAGCTGTTGAGAAAGAACAAGGAAAGATTTCACCGAGAAGAAATTTAAAAGAATATTAATTACTTTAAACGAACAAAACAGAAAACTACCTAATTAAATTAGCATTTCACGTTTCTTTTCATAAATAATATACGCTGCACACACTTAGATAAATATAATTCTTTTCAAGATATCAATCTTTTTTCCCCCCACGACAGGTCCCATTCATCATAACATAGAAACCACTTGCAAGAGTATATAATATGCTTTTTCTTTTCTTTTCTTGTTAAAAAATGTACAATTTGAAGAATTTTCTGAATCCCAAGTAGTAGTTGATGAATAATCAAAAGATTTAAGACGCATGCCAGATGATAATTATAAGGCAGGCATAGCCCTCGGATCTCATAGAAAATCTTCTTCGCTGTCCCCTTATTTGCAAAACGTACTTAATTAGGGCTTTTACAGAAAATAATCTTCGCTTCAGATACCTAATTAAGACGATTAACTTTAATTAAACAGAGTTCCTCAGGGCGTTTCAGGAAAAGGGAAAATTGGCACAGGTGAATGATGAGGGAATTTTTCCTGAGGAAAGCGATCTTTAATTTTCCCTTTCATACAGCACGAGGTCTGCTAATAAAGAAATAGATTCGCATAATGATTATGGAAACCGAAGATTACGCGATTTATCACAAATAGGGATTATAAGCGGGGAAAAGTTTGGGGAGGGTGTATAGAGATATCTCCGCGGTGTGTTTGCTTCGAATAAAATTTGCTTAATACCATACGTTATTGGAATAAATTTGCATTGTTAAGTTTTAACATTGTTCTTTTGCGAATTATTATGAATAAAATTTTTCAAGTATTGGAAAGATATATGTATCTGATGGCACGTAGCAATTTTTCGTAATGAGGGGTTTTAAAATGATGTTAGTATTTTTCAGAGATTTATTGAAATACTAGATGTGAGAATTCATTGTTTGATTAGTAACAGCATTTTTTAAAAATTAATTTTATGTTCACTGAGCGAATTTTAATTACGTGTTTTCTATGTTAATTAATATCATTCGTATCAAGATTTATTCCAATTTTATAATCTGTCAATTGCACAGATTTCATAATAAATCATATTTTTTAGAAAGGATTAACATAAACAAATTAATTGCACATTTTTAAAACATATATACAGCTTTATTAATATGATTATTCATTATTCGTCATTAAATTTTACCCATATAAAAAAACCCTTTAAAAAGTATTGAATTTCCATATTCGCGTGTGTTGCCAAAAGTAAAGAGATATTTTTTTCCTTTTCCCCAATTTTGAGAAACTTTACACACAACTGTAAATATACATATCGATACAATATTCGCTCAAATGTCTAAATATCCTCCAACTACGCGGATAATGTAAACAGATAAATATTTTCAATCAATAATTTATACTTTACAAGATTGAAATCGTTTTATAGAAAAACATTGTCAAACTTAAAACTCTAATAATTTTATACATTGAATTTGTATTTTTTAAAATATTTTATAAACATAAATTTGGCTTGCGATTATAATACCATTTTTCAATTTCTGCTTTTAAATTCTGCTTACCATTTTTCAAATTCTGCTCTCTCCCTATATTAAATATATATACATTTATTTACATATAGAAAAAATAATTCTTCTTATTTTTCAAATTTTCAATCGTTAATAAAATACTTTCTACTTCATCCATTCAAGTTCAAATACATTTTTTAAAACTTGTAGTGGATGACACTTGATGTTAATACAGTTTCTTCAAATATGAATCCATTCATTTAATTAAAACATGAAAAAAGTAACAAACAAAAATAATATTCCTACAGCATATATAGAAACTCGTTCGTTGTTTCCCTGTAGTGCAATGGATAGCACCTTGGATTTCTTATCCAAAGATCGTGGGTTCGAATCACACTTGAGATGGTCTAATTTCTGATAATGTGATTTTTCCCCCTATATTGTTTTATTAGAATAATTAAATTTAATTCATGAATAAATAGTAATAAACAAAAAATAATTCAACAAATATAGAAAGGAAAATCTATTTTGTCACTTAATATTGTGATTCTGTTACAGGACATACTTATATTAATTGCAATTATTTAATAAAAAATAACTAAAATAAAATTTTCTTTGTTGACCTAAGGAGGAACTAATTTTTTTTTTTTACATTACATGTTAGAGCTAAAGGCGTCACACGAGTCTTCTCGAGACCCTAATTCTATTTAAGTGATGCGGGATAAGTGAATCAAAAACTGAGCAATTTTGCGGTTCTATCTCCTGTCTGACAAATGGTACTTGACGCCTGACTTAAGTTAAAAGCATTACTTTAGAAAAAGTATGATAATTCACTTTAAATAAATTAAAATAGAGAATGAATATTGAAATTTAACGTACTAAGCTAGAAAACCTAGAAAAGTTACATGAAAAGTAGCGAAAAACTAGAGAATTTAGAGGGCAGAGCGATGCTCGTCCAATCAGGGCTCAATGTTTTAATTTAAGGTAGGACCGCAACAGCCGTGTGATCACAGTCATGAACCCATAGTCGGCATTGTCGTTGGTTCGAATCCTGGTGCCACTGAGGACCCGCCGTGTAAAAAGGGATTGGTGCTAGTTAAACATGTGGAGTCACAAAATCCTCACGTGAATGGGGTTCCACAACTCGGGTGTTCTCGCCACTTCACAGCATGATTCAAAATTACTAGGCCAGCTGCCAGTAGCCCTAGAGTAACTCTTCGAGATGAGACATTAATAAACAATCAATCCATTTAAAGATCTCCGACCTTTTTCCTGTGAACCGGTTAACAGTTGATAATTTTACAGTAGCCTACAGAGGGGAAAGGGACGTTGATGGTTTTGATAATTTTAATTTAATTATATTTAAACATGTCTTCAAAACAAAATACAGCTACAGAGACAAGACATAGGCCAACTGGGCCTGGGCATAGGCCTCGTCTCGTTCCAGCCTTAATAAGATCATGTTTCGCATGATTTTAACGGTCTTTTCAGGTTGTATTCTCCGAAAAGCTAGGAACTTCGGACAATATGTTAATGGTTACATATGATGACCGTCGTTCATCTATAGGCCAAGGCCTACCACCATATACCATTACTCATTCAGTCAAAAGGCAGCAGTCCATCGAGCCGATTTGTGCAATTGTAAGTCATGCACATTTATTTGTTTCGGGTTATTATTTGTACGAGTATTTGACAATGTATGCTATGTACTGTTTTCTTATAAAAATCATATTTTGGGCCTACATCATATAAATCATATTTGGGCCTGTAAAAGGGTCCCAGGGCCTCAAGGTATTTTAAGACGTCCCTGTGTACAGCTACACCAAAAAATGAATATAAAGTGATTTAAAACTAGAATGCTAAATCAACGAGAACTCTGGGCTTGTTTCCTTGCAACGAGGCGGTTCCAACTGGGAGTAATAGGAAACAATGAGACCCGAAGTGTGTTTCTTATGTCTAGTTTATTCCGTTATTTTGTCTTGGTTGCTGTCACTGCAGAAAACCGTGCTTCACACAGATAGATTGTCGGAAATAGCAATAGGGATTTAAGTGCTGTTGTGGCAATCTCAGGGTATTCCGTCATGACTTTAAACCAGAACACTGCCAGAGCTGTTGTCTTGAGGATAGTTAACGCCACCGTCATTTGCAATCTGCAGTAGTTGATCTTCTTGTGGCTGGTGCAGCTTTTGATGACGTCTCTCAGCTCCCGGTTACCTTCTTGACAATGGAAAGTTGCATAAACCCGAGAGAAATACAGCACGGTAATTAAAACAGAAATAATTTAATGTCACCTGGCCGGCCCAGTACCATTTGATCCACGAACTGGGGGTTGGAGACCACTGATTTTTAAAGTATATATACACAAATGGTTCCAATTACTCTATAGAATGAAGCTTTGGTTGAAAGAGAATTCGAACAGCAGTTCAACTTCTAAATTGCCTAGCACGAATATCAATTATTTGACCAAAATAATATGGTGACAATTTTGTTTTTAGAACTGAAATTCGTTAGGTCACTCAATAAAGATGCCTAATATTAAATTTTGAATTTGTTTTCACTTAAAAGAAAATCAGTAACAGATACTATAAAATTAGGATTGCATGACCACTCCCCTCCCTCCCTCTTTTTTTCATAACAAAATTAAAAAATGAAACATTTTTTTTAGAAAAAAATTCCTCACAGATTTCTAAATGTTTCACAAAAAATTATCGAACTAAATATTTTTTGTAAAAAACAGCATGAGTTCTTTACCTCGTCCATTCATATAAAATAATTTTTTTAAAACTCCTAGTGTAGATGGATTTTATAATTTTTACTTTGTACAAAGATGGCTAGGATATTTAAAATAGTAATCCCCCCCCCCTCAATACGACAACTGTAGACAATGGGTCTGTTCCTAGTACCATTTTACAGAATTAAAGATATGTTACATTAAATCCAGTAGCACATAAATGTTCTCTTCAAATATTATCATTATGATCTGACCATAGTCTACAAGTACAAAAGATATCACTGATAGTCCATCCTGTTTGCCTGATAGGAGTTAAAAATCTAAACATAAAATGCAATACAAAATGCTATAATTTATCCTTAATTATGGATATAAATACCCCAAACTTTCCTGAAAGGCAAATCATTCTCACAAAAAATCGCCAACATTAATGTTTTGTTTCCTATTACAAACACTCTTGTTTCTCTGTTCGAAGGTAGAATATAAATTGAAGGAAGCTACACATGAATGCATTTTTCTTTTCTCAACCTATTATATTTTTACCACTCCCACCTTTGAAGTAAATTTTTTTGTAAAATAATTCTTTATTCATAGAAATTTAAGGCCTATTAAAAATATTCAGTACCCTTACTTATTAACTGCAGATCATTTGCACATTTAATGTGATCAAAAAGTGCATTTGCATGATTTTAAATTTCAAAATAGAAGTAATTTAAATCTTGAGAATATAAATTTGTAATTTATCACATTCCTCTTATATAAACACTGTTTACCTTATTGAAAACAGATTTGAGAAAATGAAAAATGCTTTAAAGTTAAATAGCTCTGATATTTTTAAACAAATATAAACCATTTTTAACATGTTCAAGAAAAAAGTGGCACATACCACTCTACTTGATGGGACAAAGCATGATATCCTGAACTGAATTATGGTGTCAATAAAGACACCTTGTAGAGGGGAGCTGATGTACATTAAATCAATCAAGGTTCAAAGTCCTCATGTTAGAAGAGTGTGGAAGTTTGAAGAATGAGGTGCCACAGCTCAAATGTTCTCCTTGTCTTAGGCTCAGAACTAAATCTGTCGTAGTAGCTTCTGAGCTTAAAACAGTGATGTTAATAAAAATTCAATCCATTCTAGGTCGAGACAAGGTGAAATGGTGCAAAATTTTGTACATGAAATGGTATCTGAGCAGTTTAGATGTTGCAGCAAATAACATAAAATATTGAGTTATCCTATGATTAGCTAGATGTCTGCTAACAAGTAACAAATGATAGATTTAAATAGGATTTAATTAAATTTTGACTCCAAAAGTAATCAACAAAATAGATTTAAATCAGTCAGACAATGAAAAAAAAAGGCACGAACAAGCAATAGTTTTCTATTAAAAATATTTGAAAAAGAAAGACAGAGAAAAAATCATGTTTTGAAAAATTTAAAAGGTGTAAGGTCAAGATGTATGAAAAAGACTTCATTTTCATAAGGGAATAGAAATTCAAATAAAAGTGGAAATTATTCTTAATGAGAATGTGAATAGCTAAGATTTCAGCATGAATATAATAATATCAAATCATTAGTTCCATGGATAAGACACAAATGAGATATGGATTTAAAAAATTAACTGCTACTCATTATCATAAACATATTATGCTGATGAATAAAAACAAATACAAATTAAAGATTAATTTTAGAAGGATAAATGTATACAAAGAGAGAGATCAGTGCTTATATCCAATCTTCTTTTACACACATATGTGTACAGTGGTAAAAACCAAAACAATTTTCTTATTTACCTTTGAATTGAAAGTAACATTTCCAGTAACAACTGGTGCACATGTTGAAAAATACTTATAATTACATCATTACAGGAAACTCAGATTATCTTAGAAATAAGACAAACCTTGAACTTGCCTTATAAATACAAAAAAAAAAAAATTTTTTTTCAATGAATCCCTTCACATTTGGATATGAATGGTAACAAAAAAGCAGACTTACTAGCCAAGAGAGGAACACTTGAGCCCCAAGACAACAAATCTCTTCCTTTGGAGTCCCTTAAAAAACATTTTTTGAGAAATTAGTGGATACTCTAACATCTGATCAAGCAGCAAAACCATCAGGCATATTCTGGGCTAACATTCAAGACCCTTGAAAAAAGTTTTTTCAAAAGCCCTGTGGCAAACTTCAAAAAGCAAAAAGGCGATAATTGCATGGCACATCATCTTAATAAAATATGCATCCTTTGGCATATGCCAAATTTGTAATCAGACATCACAAATGCAGAGCATCTTATATGCCCAGAATTAGATAAAGAGTCTCAAAAACGTGGTGAGATACTCAAACTAGAACTTGTAAAGACTATATTTCTTATGTTCTTTTTCTTGTTCAAATTTTTAACTATTTTCTTTGCTCCCACATTAAATTGTCCTGGTTCTTACTTTAAATGTTTGTTCTTTTTTATTACTTATCACTGTTCTTGTGTTATATGTGAGCTGTTTTATATGTTTGGATGAATCCTTCCAATGAAGCCATACATAACATCATTATAGGAAAGCATAACAATTCAAACTTGATTTAGATTTTACTTTTATATACACAATCAAAGTGGGATTCAGGATAGTTAAAACAAAAATTATAAAAACTAAAATATCTTAGATACATTTAAGATACTCAATATCTATGAGCAAAAACAAATTTAGTAATAAAATTAAATAAGTAATAAATGGCAAATAGTCATTTTCCAGCTGCAATTAGTCAAAATGCACCTACATATTTCATATAATTAATTGTTTCTTCCAATAATAAAGATTTCCACACAAACATTTAAATTCTTGATTTCCCCAATTCCTTCTTCAAATATTTTACCAAATTACTATGTTTTGGTTATAAAAGATTAATAAAAAAATTCTGATAACTATTTCTTAAAATGACTAAACATTGCAATCGATTAGGGCCTGTAAAAAATCCACAAATGGAATAATTGGCATTTAATCTAGTTGCATTTCAAGTGTTTGGTCCGATTGTATAATCTATTAAAAAAATAATTACAAGGAATTGGATCTTTCTTTAATGACAAACACTTAATGTTCAATTAATACTATTTATGATAAAAATATTCAATTGTAAAAATTTAGTAAAAATGAAAATCAACTTCAATTAGCATATATTTAAAGACTGTTCTCACATTTTTCAAAATTACTGAACTAAATGATAAAATGAAAATTGAAATTCATATTTTCTTAAATAGATTTATAGCTAAACTTTACTCAAATGTATATCACACACAACAAAAGTTTATTCTGCTGAAATATATATCTTTATAATACAGTTTAAAACATAAATAAAATTGATTTTTAAAATTTTTACTATCAGAAATGCTCTAGTAAGATAACAGAAATATTGGTTTAGTATTTATCATGCAAAATATTTAAAACTTTCCATTCTGAGCTGTTTCAACTGTACATAACCCTCTGGAGAGAGGGTTTTTGGTACTTGCATATAGACATTTATATGCGGATTGTTGCCTTTCAAATGTAGGAAAGGCAATGTATATTAGACCAGGCAGATTCTTGTGTAATTTATTCTGGAACTATCCAATAATTACAACATATTCAATTAACAGGTAAAATTAACATGTGCAAAATCCACAAAAGCACAAATTTAAAGTTCTCTGACAGCAACACAAATCCTTAGTTGCATTTAAGTCAAGTTAACTTTATGGTTCACTCTCAAGCTCTGACTGACACAGCATCTCTGCATCATTCTTTATAAAATCTGTGTGTGTGTGTGACTTCTCAAACTATTTCAAGAAGTCACATAAACATCCTAAACTTTCTGGATTTTTCCAGGAACAACTTTTTCTGCCACCATAATAGTCAACTATTTTTCTACAATTATTGAATGAATAATCTATTTTCCAATGCACACAAACAATTTTTTCTAAGCAAACTTTCATAATACTGTTTTAGGGGAGAAGCAAAATAGTATGAAGAGTGTAAATAATAAATATGTAATTAATATCCTATGAAAATATTTTTATTTGGAAATTCTAAGCTATTTTCATTTGTTGTGGATAAGTTATTTTCATATACTGACAAGGGATATTTTATCAGAAATTATTGAATAAAATATATTTTAATTTTTTTTTAAAGTTCAGCAAGACTGATTATTTTTTGGATCAGAAAACTCATATGGAATCACACTTTAATGTCTCTTATCTGTTTTAAATCTAGGCCATTTGACAAGTCCATAAAAGATTCACACAACATTCTCACTGCATATTAAATGGCTATCAAACATTAAAATATAACTTTCATTCACACAAAAATATCTCAATAGTAAGGCTATCACCCTCCCCTTTTGAAAGTATAAGATTTACGATTTATTTTTAAAAGAAATGGCAAAACCAAACAAACCTAAAAACTTTGAGTCACAGCAGTTTTCATGAAATTAAAAGAAAATTCAAAGATAAAAGTGTTTAAAGTCAATGCCAATAAATACTCTGGCTTAGTTTGCTTCAGCAAAATCAGTAACCCAAGTGACACTCAGACATAGGCTAGAAATGTTAACAGGAGTAAACATTGTAAAACAGTCTACATTCTCCAGAACTTATCGACACAAAACATTAAATAAAAAATAAAAAAATAGCAAATACAGAAGAATAAGAAACTACACTAGGATAAAAATATGTACTTTCCCATTATGAAAATAATGTTGAATGCTATCCTAAGAATCTGCTATTCAGAATAGAGCTTGGTTGAATGCAAAAGAGACTCTGAGTCACAATTAGTGCACTGATATAAGCAAAAATAAATTAATTACAGTAGATGCAAATGATTCCGAGAAAGAATTAAAAATTTGATAGCAGCTTCCTTTTTTACATCTTAATGTACATTCTTATTATTGTTGACTAAATCTTTATGAAATATGTGTATTTTCCACTTTCCTAGTTCTTTATACTTTTAATTAATCTAATGAACAGCTTATATATATGTACAACACAGACAACTGGCACAAAAAACTTGATTTTTTAATTAATAAATTTTTAAAAAAATTGCCATATAAACAAACTTTTTGTTATGGAGAAACACATCATAAGAGAAATATGCATAGTTCTTAAATACAGGATTTATTATTTTTTTAAAAAAACACTGAATTATTTTTTACCAGTAGCAGACGTTACACCAGTATCAGATGGTATTACTGCCATATATAAGAAGTGTAAGATTAATATTTTTAATAGATCCCAAGCACCTCATATTAACAAAAGTTGTATTTTCTGGTATTACAAATTTCACTGTTAAGTATCATAAAACACAATCAGAACAGCTTAAAAATTCAAATAAGGACTATTTGTGCTAAAAGTGAAAAACAAGCTCAAACAATTCCATGCTTATCTATTCTAAGGAATACCTTTTGTGGCTTTTCTAAACAATTTAAAACATAACATAAAATAAGAATATGAAATATTTTTTACTTATTTAACTGGTGCCTCACTTTTTACTCCATAGATTGTTATAACATTAATAAGAGCATTTAAATGAATTTTGTAATTATTTAAGTGATAAGTCAGCGATACAAACTTGAGAAATGACACATTATAAAACATTCTTAATTGCACTATATTTTTTATTATCAGGTTATAGCAGTTGCATTTAATGCCTAGGAAAAAAATAGTTTAAAAATTCAAACTTTTGTGCTTTGAACAAAGTAATTTAAATAAGATACATTTTACATTAATTCAAAAACATTAGACAATTTAATGGGTAAAACATACAAACAGATTCATTAAGAAAATTGACAATTCAGCTGAAGTTTTGATTATGTCGCAAATATGCTGTAGCAGCCAAAACACTTCTTTAAAAAATATGTCCGTAATTACCTTCTTAAAATCACCAGACACTTTTAAATATCAATTAGAATTGACTTTTGAAGCCTATGAAGAGGCAAAAGACAAAATTTAGATATTGAAACTTAATATATATTTAAAACTACAAAGGAACTAAATAATATTTGTATAAAAATAAGTACTATAAAATATATATGCATTTATTTCAAAGTTACACAAGAACAGAAATACAAAAAGAAAGATTTCTTTCACAAAATAAATGCTCTATTCAAAAATACACACACACACACACACTCAACAAAAGCCTTCAATTTGACAAACAATTGAAGATATCTCCTGTAAAAAGAAAAGAAATTTAAAATTGCTTCATAAACTCAATTAAAAATATCACTTATTTTATTCATAATTTAATGTCAGTAATATTTTAGTTATTATAATCCCAAAAATTCAATAGAATAAATAGTTAGATGATAGAATACACAACACACACAAATTGACTACCCCACCATAAAACTCATGTCTGCAAAAATAAACATGAAAATACATTTATTAAAGAAGACTTAAAAATTACTTCAAATGTTCCAAAAATTATAATTTATAATGTGACATCAGAAGTGCAGTGCACTTAATTTTAAAAAATTCCATTGCTTTGAACACATAATCCAAAAAGTTCATTACACTTAGTTTTAAATTATAAACCTTTAACCACATGGGCAATATAGATATCATGTTTAACTTTTTCTAAACAATTTTGCAAGTCATGCTATTATCACATTAAACATAAATAGTGAATGAAAACAGTCTGTCTGCAATTTCAAGGGGGAAAAAATTATGATTTGAATGTTAATAAATCTTGTCATTATTATAAGTTTAAAAATTATTTCTATTAAAACATATTAATTCCTCTTGTCCAAATTCAAAATAGGAAAGAGGATGAATCATGATACTAGCAAAACTCTTTCTAAAATCTTGTATAAAATTTCTTTTACCGTAGCTATGACTTTTTCAAATTTTAAATTCAAATACATAATACAAATGCTTAGGAGAAATTTCTTACAGAAAGTCATTTTAAAGAAGATGTTTTATGTAGGCAAGAGATGCTCGTTTAGCCAGAAACCATAGTATTATACTAGGTTGTCAAACTTAGGCATAGGAAATGCATATGCAGAAGATTACTTAAGTAGAGAAGATATTAATATGAATACCAGTAATGGAAAACAATTACAATATTGACAAGAAATCATGCATTCATTTTCAATAAAGTAACACCTCCAAAAGCAACAAATGGAGTATACAAGCCATAAGGTATCATATAAGATATATTATTTGAGTGAACGGTAAAATCAAAGGTAAATTGAATTGATTAATGACAAAAATAACAATTGTTAATAAAATACAAAAAATGGAATGCATCAAAAAGTTCATTTTCTTCTGAATATTTAAAAGCAGCAGCAAATTTACAGTGTTAAGTTATAAGCAGATTAATAAGTAATATGTATGTTAATCTTCAAAAAATGAATTCAGTGCATTCTGAGAATACTTGAAAGCAACATATAAATGTATAACAATGGTTTTTTTTAAATAAAATTAATTCATATAAACAATGAAAAATGTTAATATCAAGTTTAAATGTGCAATATGATTACATGGAATTGTATAACTGCTGAGGAAAAAAGAAAAGAAAAACAAAATAAGAGTATTTTGGCACTTTCTTTAAAAAATGTATTGATTTATTAAAAAAAAAACTGTATTTTACAAGTTAAAATATGAGTTATGTACAACATGAGCAATCATAAATGTTGTAAACAAAGATATATTTTACAATAAAAAGTTACCAAAAAAATGCAAAGATGTTGTATTGGTAAAACTTTTTTTTTTCAATTTCAAAGCAATTAAACAGAATTAGTCTCTACAGACTATGAAAAGAACTTCCAAGATCTTAGTCTTCAAAAATAACATTTTTAAATACACACCAATAACCAAATTCTACACATTAAATTAAATGCATAATTCAATTATTGAAAAGAAGCTTATTATATTTGTATTAATTAAAAACATTATGTACAAATGCCGATTTCAGTTAGAATTTCAATTAATAAAATCCAAAATGGATAGGAAGATTTATGATACTAAGGGAACAATTAAAGCAAGTTTATACTTTATAAAATATATTTAGGTGTAGTATGTATATATACACATACACACATTAATTAGACTTATAAGAGATATAATTGTATTCCATTGATTATGTAGAAATAAATACAAAACCTAAAATATTGCTTAATTCTTTTAAACAATTAGACAATTTAAATGTTTTACTTTCCATCATTTTTACGCAAAAATGTCTATATATATTTAACTTCTATCCTTTATTTATTATTTATCTATTTAATATATTCACAAAACTGCTTAAAATAACATATTTACATCACTATATTATGCTCAAAATAATACATTCAAATATAAGATTTGAATGTATTATTTTGTATTCAGTGTTCCTGCTCTAGTGAAACAGTCCAGGATGTCAAGCATCTAATTTTTGCTTGTGATAAATTCTCTTCTGAAAGACGTACTCTCATGAATTGCCTACAAAAGAACAATATAGCGTGGCCTCCTCCTTTCTCTGCCTTTGTTCACAGCAAGTCTTCCTTAACATCGTTTTGTGCATATATTAATAGCATTTTTTCTCGTTTTGTTTGGATTGTAAATTTAAATTTCTTTATTATTATTTTTTTGTATGTTTGCTAACATTTACTGTGTATGTATGTATCTGTTTCTTTTTTTTTTGCAATTGTGTATATATATGTCTGTGTGTATATTCTTAAGTATTTGTGAGTATGTATTCTTTTTATGCATTTGTATTTTAAAAATCTTATTCTGATCACACATGCGCTTTCAAACATTCATCATTGTATAATTTTAATTACTGAATGTCTTCCTTTTTGCATACGAGCAATCTTGTACTTTGTTCTGTGTTTATTGTATTTGCACCCTTTCTTGTTTCTTTTTACCTTTTGATTCCCATTTGTGCTTGTATTCCTGTACTTAAAACTTCCTACCACTATTGATTGAGTATTGACTTACGTTTGTAAGCCTTGTGTTATACTTGTTGGCACACAAGGAGTCTACCTGGAGTCTCAAAAAAAAAATAATAATAATAATATTTAAAACATACCCATACCTCATTTTGGTTAATCTTTTTACAAAGGAAAGTACTTCTGCATCAAAGATTCATATATTTCTACATCAACAGCCAGGAATAAACAGAAAATGACTCGATCAATCTAAGAAGAAAATCATAAAACTTTCATAAGCTTTAACTATCAATATCAGTTTGCACAGATAAAATTTTCATAATAAAACTTTTTTTAAATATTTAATTTTTTATGAAAATGTACCATATTAAGATTTTTTTTATTAAAGTTCCAATGCATTTCATTATTCCCAGCTATATTGAATAAATAAATAAATTACAGAAAATTGGTTTCAAATTTTTTTTTCACTTCTCTTTTGCATTACAGTTTGTATAATGTTAGGTGTTAAATAAAAATAGATCTGCACATAAAAATGAACATACTGAAGCCTCATTTTTTTCAAGGAATCCTCTAACTGTTTTCAGTGCAACTTCAGCAGCATTTTTATTGGGATATCCATACACACCAGTTGAAATACAAGGAAATGCAATGGTTTTCAAACCATTTTCTTTGGCTACATTTAATGAATTCGAATAACAGTTTTTCAAAAGATCAGGTTTTTCTCCCACAGGTCCAACTGTGTGAATTACATCTATGAGACAATAAGAAAATTTCAAAATTGTATTTACAATATCAAATTAAAAACAATTTAACTAATTAAAAGTTTTTTCCTGCAAACATTTTTTTAAAATGTCATCTCAAAATTATCATTAAAAGTCTCAACAAGAGAATAATTTTATTTTGTTTGTAAAAATTTTTTTTTAAACCTAGAATTAATCTAAACATATTTCACAATTTGTTTTAGTAAAATGCATATCGTAAATCCAAAATTTAAAAAATATATATTACTCAAAAATATATCAAAAGCATAGCAAATTTCAGGAAATTTGTAAAAACTTTTCTTAAGGAAGAATTTACAATATAAATACAAAATATACAAAAATATAGAATTGAAATAACATCAAAAGTGCTGTTACCTATGAAATATTTTTTCACATAAGTACTTAGGATTTTATGTAACTAAAATTAAAATAGTTCATAGTTTACACACAAAAAATATTAAAATGAATAAATTATTAAAAACTATTAAAATAAAATTTGATAAAGAAATACTTACATTTGGCTGGTAATTTATAACCTCCAGTAATCTTTGCCTCTCCAGTAGGGCACCCATTTAATGTAATGCACTCTGCTAAGAGTGATTTACCAGCAGCTCTGTGAATAGCACCATCAACTAAAATAAAAAAATTGTTTGAATTTCATTTTGAAACAAAAAATAAATAAATAAGCTATTTATTACTTTATTATAATTGAATTCTCATTTTACTTTAAGATACTACAATTCATCTGCGTATACATTTAATCATTTGTACTGCATACTTCAGCAAGCAATTAATATTTTTCTTAATTATTATTATTATTTTAGATTCAATTTATCTCATTATTAGTTTTTATATCACAAAATTTAGCAATTAAATCTTTAATTTTTTTAAACAAATTCTTTTTATCAGAATCTGACATATTTATTTTTAGTTATCTTATTTGTATTTAAAATATCTTCTTAAAAAATTTGTAAAGAAAACACAACTTACATATGACTTATTTTTCATTTACTACAGTTTATAACAATGTTACTTTAACAGAATTAGCTAAATTTCCTTTCATCAATTTTTCATTAAAAAAAATGTTCTTCATCAAAATCAATAATAAGAAAACTTAAATAAAGCAACTATAATAGCTGTTTTTAAATAAAGTGAAGGATGTATTTCACAATAATTTTAATAAATATATTAAGAAGCAACATGTGTGTATAATATTATAATTGAATAACATGCAGTAATCAAGTTAAATCAGTGTCCACATAATTTTAACCAAAAAGATTAACCTGAGACATGGTTAATAAAACATAAATAACATTGTTTGAAAATCATTACCAAAGAGAATTACCGAGTAAATACGTAGTTCAGACACAAATTCTTGAAAAAAATATTGTGCTTTTCAGTTGAGAAAGATTTAAAATATAATGTAAAAGAAATCCTTTCTCTGTTAATCTTCAACAGAAAAAGTAAAAATAGGATGGATGGTACCCATGATGCTTTGTTATTGTGAAAATAGAAAATTGTGTGTGTGTTGGAAAATTTAGCTAGTAATCTGGAAGAAAGAAAATATTTTTTGTGAATCATTACTTGAAAGATATAATGCTGTTAAGAGATGTACGAGTTATTGAAATATATATTAACATTAGTTTTATTGGATAAAGACTGTTTGATAGAAAGTTTTGAAGCACTAAAACTAGTAATTTATGATAACATGAGCAAACAGAAAAAATTATAGTAGACAGTCCCTTTACTGACAAAAAATGTTGCACCACAATTTTTCACACAAGTACACACATAGTTATGATATACATTGGGGGAGGGGGCATACATACATAAATCTTTTAAAAACACAATGTCAATGTCATTGTATTGCATTCCAAAGCCTTTGGAATAGTTTTAAAAAGAGCAGCACAATGCAAAAGTTCATAATTCAGACAGGTGAGTATACATACAGTCGACTCTCGATTATTCAAACCCTTTGATAATACAAACCTCTCGATAAATCGAAGTATATTTTCAGTCCCTATAAAAAGTCTTGATATTTCGAATGAAAACAATACGTTTTGGTACACTCAATATTTCGAAGTAAAATCTGTGGCTGGCCAGACTACAAAAAGTGAGATAATTCGAAGTTATCTTATAAAAGTCTCGACAATTCAAACACTCACTGTCATCCGCAAACCTGTAATAAACAGGGTGGAGCTTACAAGTTTTTTTGCGTTTTGTTGTCTCTGCGTGTTTCCCCTGTAATGTAGCCCTTTGATGACCATCTGTCTGCAACCCCTTTTTAGTGTTTTCTGATTCCTCAGGCAAAAAGACACTTTTATTGTTTTCATTCCTTCAGTGGACAATGGACTAACCACACCTGTTATCAACCATCCATATATTTCGTTTAACACATAGCCTTGCTACACGTGTTCAGAAAGGATGGTCCGCTATTGTGAAGAAGAGATGCGTAGGATTGTGTATAAATATGATGAATGTATTCTCTTAATACAAGACTTTTAACTTCTGTAAAATATTTAAACTGTATAATATGTACTTTTTAAAAATACTTTAAAATAATTTTATGCATATGTACAATTGTTGTTTTATTACATAGTTTCAAATTTAAATGTGTTAGAAAATTTTTTCTCTTAGTGTATTTTGAG
Organism: Trichonephila clavata; assembly: GCA_019973975.1. NCBI lineage: Eukaryota > Metazoa > Arthropoda > Arachnida > Araneae > Nephilidae > Trichonephila > Trichonephila clavata. The sequence goes on from BMAO01004088.1 coordinate 31,692, forward strand.
AATTTTCTTTACTCTCTTGATGATTTGAACTCTTGATAATTTGAAGTTTTTCACTGGTCCTCCAACTTTGAATTATCGAGAGTCAACTGTATATATATGTCAGGAATAGTTAATGCACCTGGTGAGCGAGACATATATATATATATATTAGCTGTTACCCGCCCGCTTCGCTGGGTATTTCATGATGTTTTATAAATTTTTACTGCTTATATATATGTATAAATTATTGATATCTAAGTCCTAGCATTAAGAATTCGATTGAATTGAAAAATATACTTATACCTGTAACTGTCACCTGTTGATAAAAAAAAAAGGGCAGAACTCATCTAATTTGTATTTTCTAAAAATCTCTAAAATTGAAGCATAGAATGATGTTTGCTCTTTCGTAACTCAAAAACCAAGTGGATTCCCACAAAACCAATTTTCGGTGGATCTCTACTCCGTAAATTGAACATGCAAGCCAAATTTCAAGTCTAAGTCTAACAGAAAAAAACAAAAGTTTTACTATCAATATCCCCGTAATCCCGTTGAGAGCCGTTTTCCAAAATTACCGCTCTTAGCGGATTTCAATTCAACAAAAGAAAAATGCAAACCAAATTTCATTATTATAGTCCTTGTAGCTTGAAAAAAGTAATTTTTTTTGTCAATACGTCTCAGTAACCCCCTGCAACCCCAGAACTTGAATTGCTTAAAATTTATTCTTAGTGGATCCCTATTCAACAAAAGAGAAACATGCTTAACAAATTTCAAGTATAAGGGTCTATTAATTAAAACAGGAATTTTTTTCTGTAACTCCTCTTGACCCCGCGCAAACATCTTTGGGGGTCAATTTTCATTTTACTCTTTGTTAGAGGAACTCCATTTCATGAAAGGAACATACCTACCAATTTTCAAGCAGGATGATCAAGTAGTTTAAAAATGGAAATATTTATCGATTACGCCTCTTAATCTCCCGAAATTAAACTTAGTAGTTGATATTCGCGAAACCCATTTTGTAGCGGTTCTCTACTTTACGAAAGGAATATGCTTATCAAATTTCAAGACTGTACGTCGAACAGTTTAAAAATGGGGATAATTGTCTATAACGCCACTTGAGCCCCCGCAACGCCACTTCTGGGTCTGTTTTCACAAAACCCATTTTGTAGGGGAATTGCACTCTATGAAAGGAATCTGCTTAGCAAAATTTGAAGACTGTGCGTCCAATTATTAAAAAATGCAAAAAAATTATCAATAACGCCCCTTGAACCCTCGCAACACCACCTAGGGGTCGATTTTCACAAAACAAATTTTGCAGTGTATTTCTATCCTATGAGAGGAATCTGCTAACCAAATTTCAAGACTATGAGTCTAATAGTTTAAAAGAAGAAATAATTATTTATATCTGCCCTTAACCCCCCGCAACACCCCTTGGGGGTCAATTTTCTCCAAACCCGTTTTGTAGCGGATATTTACTCCATGAAAGAAACATTCCTACCAATTTTCAAGCAGGTAGGTCAAATAGTTTAAAAACGAAAATATTTATCTCTTACGCCATTTATTCCCCTGCAACGCCACTTAGAGATCTGTTTTCACAAAACCTTCTTATAGCTGATCTCTACTCTATAAAGACTGTGCGTCTAATAGTTTAAAAATGGAAATAATTATCTATAACGCCCCTTAAGTCCCCTCAACGCCACTTGGGGGCAATTTTCACGAAACCCATTTTTAGCGTATATCTACCCTATGAGAAGAATCTGCTTACTAAGTTTCAAGACTGTACGTCTAATAACTTAAAAATAAAAATTTATAATGCCCCTTAAACCCCCCGCCCCCGCAACACCCCTTGGGGGTCTTGTGAGGATTTTTTGAAATGTTCGACACACGGGAAAAATTATTAATTATTAAGTATTTTGAGTGTTTTATTAAAGTTTGTTCAAAAAAGTTTTTGGCTTTTTATTTTTTAAATCACTGATATTAAAAGTTTTAAAAATAATTTTTATTTAAACGCAACGATATTGATTCATTTCACAGTATGAAATTCAAAAAGAAAATAATACTATGTGATAAAAATATATTTAAAAATATTTCCTTATAATTTTTATGATATTTTTTTTCTTATATTCTACTGTTCTTCAATAAATCAATCTTTAAGAATAAAAAAAAAACATCGGTTGTGATGGGTTATATGAGGGAATTCCCCTTTTTCTACGCAGCGAGACTCAAAACTACCTCAACTTTTCCCATCTTCCAAACACAAAGCTAACGCAACGTGAATGACCTTGACGAAATTCAGAAATAACGTCGAGAGAGCCGAATGAGCATCCCTTACGGGAATCTGGCAACGTTTTTTCAGGATTCTTTACATTTCCGGCTATAAAAAAATTATGGCGTGATAAATTGAAATGAAAACCATCCTATCTCTCAAGTTGGATCGAACTGCACATGGTGTGCAAATTTTATTATAATCGGTTAAGTGGTTCAGGAGTCCATTGAGGACAAACATTGTGATGCGAGATTTATATATATAAAGATATATATATATATGCCTGAAGCAGTTAAGGGGTTAATAAATGCCTTTATTATGGGGAAAATTAGAATCTTATAATTACAGATCTTATATTAAAATTGATTTCTTTATTGCTCACAGAAATAACACTTTGCATAAGAATTTGTATATAATGTTCACTATATCACTACTGGACTCACAAAAGGGAGCTTGGGCTTTTCTTAAAAATCCTTTGTTCTTGTTATTTATGAAAATTCTTGATTAATATCCCCCTTTATTTACTTCAGACAAATATCTTTTGTTATCGATTGCTTTCATTCTTCTTCTTTCAGCAGCACAACAGCCCATGAGGGTCAAGGCCTACTGTGCCCATCTAAGTTTACAAGACCTTAGGCACTAGGGAGCATGTGCAGATGTTTCGGTCAAGTAGCCTTTCATTATTATTATTATTATAAAATATTTTTTAAGGTCCCAGAATTTTCAAATTTTGTTTTGAAGGAGTTTCTTATATTATCACAACATTATAACTCTTTTAGATTACTTCGTAATTTTCTCACAACAGGAAAACTCTTGAGTATCAGAAATGAGAGTTAATTTATTTTTCAATTCTAACTGTAAAGGTTTTACAAGTACTTAGAAGAGAAAGCTTAGTGGGAGAAGACATTGTTGAAAATGATTATGTCACAGAACAGTTATTCATATTTTCAATCAATATTTATAAGTAAAATAAAATTGTAGACTTTTGACAATAATAAAAAAGAATGATTTTTTATCTTAAAAATTTACTTACTGGTAATTAAACACCAATAAGATTGACCCTTAATGATTGAAAGGCATCTAAAAAACAAAGAAATTTAATCTACCTCCTCCACCACCTCTAAGAGAATTGTTTGCTGCATTTACAATTGCATCAATCTCTAAGGCTGTTATATCCCCAACAAAAATGGAAACCTTGCTATTCAATCTTTCATCTTTCTTGAATTCTAAAAAAGTATGAAAAAACATGAATTAAACTGTTATATAGCAACAAGTTATCTTTAATTATCAGCACAAAGCTTAAATATCACAAAATCGAAACAGAAGGTACTTAAGTATCCTATTGGCAACATTATATGAAATGAAGCACCTGTCTGTCAATTCAGTACATACCACACATAGGAAATTGGGGTTGCCAAATTGGCAAGTTATTAATAGAGTTAATGATTGTTGCGATAATATATAAGTACCCAGGAGAATTGATAGAACTTTATGCATAATTTTCTTGAGAATATTTAGAAGTACTGAATCTTAAAATTTTATTTCAACCATAATCTGCTTCATAATTAAGACAAAAATGAGCAAACAATTATCTAAATATCTGTCTCTTTGTAAGATATTCAGTGAAAAGGACTTGCTCACTATGTGACAATAAATATACCGTAAAATCCGGCATAACACGCGCATTTTTAACACAAAAAATAATATCGAAATTTACAGGTGTGGGTTATACACCAGGTATAAAAATGATAGCTTCAAAAATAATAAAAAAAAGAGATGTGCATAAAAAAATTTAAGACTTCTACAAAGATCGAATACAGTTTACTTAAAAGAAGTCATATCTTATGAGCTTAAAGGGTTGTTTTTCTAGAAATATATACTTTTTTTCAAAATCCTGGGGTAATACCTCAAATAAATGGCTTTAAAAAATAATAGCATTGCTAAAATACATTGGAGGTTCCTTTGTAAAAAAAGGGGATGTGTGTTATATGGTGAATATACCTTAAAATTGAAAGGTGTGCATTATACGCCAGATTTTACGGTAATTTATAGTCTTGGATACAAGGAATCTCAATGAACATAAAGAAAATTACTAAAGATGCCAGATTTCAGAATAATTAGACTTGAGAAAGAGAAAAATGGATACTTTACAAAGTGCATTTTCAATAATTATAGTAATTTTATAAAAATCAAACAAGTGGTAGAGAATTATCTAGTTTCAAAAGAAAAGCAAGGTGGCATGTTACACTGAAGGGAGTGCAGAATTCAGTACCTATCAAAAACTAACAATGAAAATTTTTTTTGGAACACAAGCATTTTTGAAATAAATTCAATGCGAACATTCATTCTTGGCAAACCAAAACAATATAACTTTTTCATCATAAAATAATAAACCACATCAGGCAAGAAAAATGAACCAAAATCTATCATCCACCTATTGGGGAAATATTACCTGATCCCACATTTACCACATTTAGTAATAAATGCAAAAAAATAATTTTTTTAAAAACTTTTCTTTTAAATTCATTAAAAACCGTTTAATTTCTTTCTGTAGATTTTTTAACCAGACAGAATTGAAAAATTCAAAATATGAATCATTTATAAAGAAATTGAATCAAAATATGAATCAACTGGGATTTCTCCATTTGATAAAAAACAAGTGTAAAAATTCCAGTTATTAAAAAAAAACTTTAATGAAAAATATGGTGAAATAAAAAAAGGCACAGACTTGATAATGTGTTTTTGCATATGACTGAAAACACTTAATACACAATTTTGAAATAATTTATTTAAAAACCTAAATATGATTCAAAACTTACATATTATCCTATGATTAGAGAAATGACACATGACCACCAAATAAAAGCCAACAACTTGGTCAGCTAGTGATTCCTTATGGTATTCAAAAGTAATAACAAATATTATTTTGGGTACATATAATTGCAAGTGATTGGTGACATTATACGAAACAAAGCACGATTGCTAATTCGTCACATGCAAAATTGGAATCACCAACTTGGCAAGTTATCTTGAATATTGGTGATTATTGTGATAATACATAAATATCTTCTTTTGAAATCACAACACTTGGCGACAGTTTTGGTGGGGCAAAAATGATCAATACGATAGTATGGAAGTGCTCAAGATTCTTTAACAGATAATATAAAAGAATGTTAAAGAAAAAATTCTTGAAGAAAATTGTCAAATATTTTAAAACCATACACACATATTATCGCAACAATCGCCAGGTCTATTAGTAACTCGCCAAGTTGGCAACCCAGATTTCCTATGTGTTGTACCTGCTGAATTGGCAACTAGATGCTTCGTTTCACATAATGTTGCCAATAGGTTGTGATAATACATAAGTAACCCATAGTCTTATTTATATAATATAAAATTATTAGTTGAGTAACATTAACAACTTAGAAATATTGAGCTTTTTTCTTATAAAATGTACTTTAAATACGATTCATGCAGCTATATTTATGAACTTATTTACTCTCAACATAAACAAATGAAAGTTATAGTTTTTGTATAAAAATATCTTTTAAAATAGAGTAATAAAATTTTGTTCAGAAATAATATTTTTTTCTCTGTATTTTCCAACATAATTTTAAAAACAAAATAAAATACATCATATATAAATTAATAACTTCAGTTATTTCCCTCTACTAATAATTTTTGAATAAAATAATGAAGAAATTTTTTAATTGACTTTAAAACTAAAAATAAAAAAAAAAAAATTTAAGAAACCATTTACCAGGAGATGATTGAACTTTTTCCACCTTTGCTGCATATTCGGTCCAAGAAGGAATATTTTCTAAAGAAACAAAACTTGTTTTACAATGGTAAGAGGATCTTTTCTCTTTTACATCCATCTTAAGATATTTATCTGGAAAAAAAATTGCAATAAATTCGAATGTAAGAAAGTGTCAATGTAAGAGTTTTTCAAATTAAAAGATTACTATTGTAAAAAGTGCTGAAGTGAATTAAAACACAATATTGGTATTAATATGCATTAGATTATTTAAGCGAATTGAATTTTATTTCAATAAACAAATATAAAGTAACTAGTGTAGAGGAAATTTCAGAGTACAAGAGTTAGTATCACAAAGTAATAGCAATTTACAGCAATCTTTAACAAAAGTCACTAAAAGTTAAAGCTTTGCTACTTTTTATTTATCAGATTCACCTCAGAAAGAAAATAAGATCAACTTTACAAAAAAGAAAGTTGACTACGAAAAGTTTAAAAAGTAAAGTTTTAATATGCTAAAATCCTAAAGTATTTTTAAAATTTATAAGTACTTAAAATACGAACTTTTGGCTTCTTCGAACTCCATTTCTTTTCTAACAGTTGCAGATGTTTTTAGATCTCGAAACAGAATCTCCCGCCTAAAATATGGAAATGCTGGAAGAACTCTTTTATGAATATTGAAACCTACGTATATGGAGGAAAATTTTCCGCTTGTCACCCAAAGAACAGAATTTAAGCGGGTAAATAATTTTAACATTGAATAATGTTTTGTTTATTTATTTCTAGATCAGTTCAGTTCAGTACAGTGATACCACTGTACATCTGGAGCCCTGACTAGTACCTTATGCGATAGTGACAGATAAAAGGAACAAACAAGGCCGGACAAGTAATGCTCAATTTCGTTGGCAGCACCTATTCCTATAATCTACAAACAAGGATGGGTTACTTTGATATTTTTGGCCTCTTTTTGAAAATCGCCAAGTTCATCGTTGGCTTAATTGAACCTATTAAAATCATTCTTACTATAGCGCTCGTGCTGAAAGGTTCGTATATAAAATTCTAGCGGGGAGATTTATTGATTAGGTATTTTATAACTTTGAATTATAATGTTTGATTGTTACATTTTTTTGCAGTTTTTATATTGTATCAATTTCCTGTTAAGTTTTCCATCATTTTAACATATTTGCTGATTTATGGAATTTCTAACTTATGTGAACAACTAAAAACTTTGATTCATAATTTTGAATTATTATTATTTTACTCTTTTTATATTGTATTTTTATTTTATTTTGTGCTTTGATTTGATGTAATTAACATTTTCTGTTCATCGACTTTCTAGCTTCTGCCGTGTAAAAGCTCGATTCTCCGATCACATGAATGTAAAAATTTTATGCTTTGATTATTTATAATGTTTTAATAATACGTTTTAAAATTTCCAGGTATTTACCATTGTAGTAGATTCATTATTTTTTTAGTTCCTGCTGGGTGATTGCCCCCTTGGCGGATCTCGTGAGTGTAAAACTTTTTCTTGTCGTTAAATCGAAAGTTCTATTGATTGTTATGAAAAATTAGCGTAAATATATGAGGTAAATTGTTTGGCTAAATTTTTAAATGATTGTGAGAATAATAATAGAAAATATAAATTTTCTGGAGGTGTTCTTGTAAAAGAAGGGTTCCCTGCTAGGATCCAACCAAAGGTAATAACACTATTCTTATTAAGAAAATACATTTATTTAATTAAAGTAAGAAAAAAATCATTATTGGAATGTATTATCTATTGCAAAAAATTTTATACGAATCACATGTAAAGATCTACACAATATGTTGAGATTTAACTTTCCCTTAACCTTTTCCATATCATGAGTGAAATTGTAGATTTAGATATTTAACACATTTGCTAACATGTGAAGCTTCCTAGACATATAAAAGAAAAACTAGTTGTATAGAAATATCAAAGATTCTGTATTCCAATTATTAATGGAATATCTTGGTAGAATCACTCTTTATAAAGACTATTAAGGGATCAGTATAATATATTTTTCAAAGCATAATCAAGCATTTCAACTGGTTTATAAAACTTTTATAGAGTTCATTAAAGCTAATCTTGAAGTGGGTATTGAAAAATCTTCAGTATTAGAATATGTATTCGGTTAATAGAAGTTTAATTGTACTTGATTAATAAGGAATGCTTTACTCTGTTGCTCATGTTATTATTAATAAATTAAATACAGGAAATATGTATTGTGTTTCAACATTCTGAGAGAAAGGGTGCCCAGTTAAAAATTAATTGCATTACGCCTTCAATGCACTTGGAAGAAATGATTAAATGATCTTGTTTTCCAATTTTGAAATGCGAAGGGAAATTTCTCTAGTAGCTCATTTGGAAGGAATAAGTTCAATCAGATGTAAACAAATAATGGAAAATTTTAAAATTGCATCGACTGATAAAAAGCCTGCTTTCAATAAATATTTTGATGATATTTATTGTAATTCAGCCTACTAATAGTATAAGTCACATCATCTACTTCTGCATGCCAATACTGATAAAAATATATATTGTTAATCTATATTCACAATACATGAATGTCCAATTATTTTAAAATGAAAATTTAACTGTCAAGCAGATAGTTTGTTGAAAATACAGCATGACACATATTTAGCACATTATAGAATTTTAAATGGTACTCTCCCCAGTTTATATCCTCACAACCTATTTCCATTTCAAAATGAATTGAAGATTCCTGACAGATATTTATGACCAGGCAACAAATTCTTGGTTTGTAAAATCGCGGACTAATGGAGATGTATTTTATGTTGTTAAAAAGATTATGGTAGCATTTCAGAAAGAGTCTATGTGTGTGTGTGATCAATGCCATTACAGGTGTGTAAAATTATCATGTTCGGCTTGGTATACATGTGAATGCTCAGATAATCATGCACCATGTAAACATATTAAGTTCATTCTTAAATTGTTTGAGAGATTCCATGTTGTTGAAAATGTTGAATATACTTCTTTCCATATCTCAGATAGAAAGTGTGGTATGGGGTCTTCCGCCAAAGAAATATGTAATGACATAAGAAAAACCAGGAGACTGAACTTCTACTTGTAGTATTAAATTGTTTATTGCAAGGTAAAATAGTTCAGGAACAATTGTCTCAACATGCAATTCAGTAAAAGAAAGGTAAAAAGTAATTACTAAAGAATTATTTACCTGATCCTCTTGTACCTACCTCCCTATCAGCATTTAAACTAGCAGTAAATATTTAAGCCAACTATTGGGGATATAAAAAGGAAAGCTCTGAAATGTTCTTTTTTTAGTTGTCAAGAAAGAAAACATTCAAGCTCAGGCAAGTCAGCATTACTCAATTCAAAAGCTATTTGCAAAAAAAAACTTAACTGTATCTTTAACACCTGATATATGCTTGTAGTGGAGTTGTTTTATGTTTTCCAAGACATTTAGCTATGTTTTTATGGGGTAAAGTTGTTGTATATTTTTATATCAGATGAGGAGGTAAGTAATTATTAAAAATGACCAAATTTTTGTCACAAATGGCTTTATGACAGTATATTAGAAGTATATAATTTAAAAATCATGCAGGATAGAGATTCCATTGCAGTTGAATGTTACCACACAAATTTTGGAAAGTGATGGAATATGGTAATTTTTTATATCATTCATTCTTAATAAAATTTTAGGCAAAAAAATTGATTTATACTTTTGGAACATACGAATTTAGAAATTACATGTATACTTTTTGCAGGTAAGTGTTTAATATAAAATATATAGAATCGGGTGATGTTAATGCTTGCTATCAATACAAGCAAAACTATATACTAAAGTGAGTAATATGTTTTTAACTTATGTGTAAATAATTCTTAATAATAAATTATTCATCATTTTGATAATATTTGTGCTGTTTGTTATACAGGAATAGACCTTGAAAATCTGCCTTGCCTATATAGAAACAGGTATTTCATCCATATGTTACATTTCATGGGTGATGAGGAAAGTGGTACTGAAAGTAATGATATAATGTGATTGTCTTTTTTATGGTATAGATGTACTGATAAGGATTTATTTATTTTTTTGTCCAGTAATGGACCAGTTTTTGATATACTATTTGTTTTATAAATACTTTAAATAGTTAAATTTTTCAGGTTGCTTTATATGTGTTCTGTGTATCAACCAGATGAATGAAGTAAATATTCTTACATCTCTGAAAGTCTTGAATGACTTTTTGATCTTAAAAAGTGCTAGATGGAATTTTCAGCTGTGGTGACATATACATTATAATTGCATCACAGTTGTGAAAGACTTTCTAAAGCATTAAAGATTGTGTAATGTAATTAATTATACATATATATATAGTAAGTAATATTTATATGATGGGAAATGCAATACAAGTTAATATTTTATTTAGTTTTAAAAGCAATCAATTGTCTACTTTTTTTAAGACTGTCAACAATATTAGTTACACAACACTTTTTAATACAGTAGGTATAATCCAAAACCATTTGAAAAATACAATGGTTTGTGCAGTAAAGTAGCTTAAAGAGTGGTGCATTCCATCTTATGTCAAAGCGGTACAAGTAATAAATTTTTCTTAAATCGAAAAACCTTGTATAGTTGATTTTTCATAATTTTTACAAGTTCCATAAGTAAACAATCATTAGCTGCATAGTTATTTATATTAAAATTTTAACATTTACATGCAACATAAATACATTTAAGAAAAAAAAACGTTTAACAGTACATGTTTTGTAAAGAAAATTAGGAAACTGTATTTCTTTTTTTTAAAAAAAGGTATAAAGTATTCATTCAGTTTTGAAATCCTAGAAATATTATGTAAGTCAATTATTTCTTTGCTACTTTCCATAATAAATGATTCTGTTGTAGCTAAGTTCATCAAAATCGTTTCCTTCAACCACATAAGTTATACTAGAATCTTAAGAGGGTTTTCAGATAAAAATATAACTTAGTTCTTCGTTTTGCTAGTTATTTTTGTAATGCTTGATACTCAGCTTAACAAATATTAATTTTTTTTAAATACTATTAAAACTTCCAATATTTTCGTGATTTATACTTTTGTATTACTATTTAAAAAATTTCCAGATGTGCTAACTTTTGAAGACTTTCAGAAATATATAAAACTTTCAGCTAATTGATGAATTGAGCCTTCACATAACAAATAGCGATCTTACATCGATAGATTAAATCAGTCGCATTAAAATAGAAAGATAGCTTTTTATTGAACCTCGTAAAAAAGTTTGTTAATGTCTGTCTCAATTGCTACTATTACTTATTCAAAACTTGCATAAAGACTTCTATTTTTCTTTGGTGATCTTTTTGAGAATCACATCGTTCTGATTTTTAAAAAAATGTATTAAAATAATTTTATATTATTATACTAATATTTTATTTTAGTAAAATGGTGAAATTCCGTAGAACTATTAATCTTGGAAGGGTTTTATTTGAAATGTAAGAAGATATTGCTGCAAAATAAAAGATTCGCAATAATATACTTTAGTATTCTAATGATATATTTCAATTATTGTGAGATGAATGAAAGAAATGCATTTATTAATTTCAGTAATGAAACATGTAAAACGAAATACAAAACAGGGTCGGATGTGTGTAACAAGACAAAATTTGCTTGATAGTAAATTGAGAGAAACTCAGGAACGATCACAACAATCTCATATTAGAAAGATTTGTCTGATGATTATAAAAAAGAATTCAAACAACACCTTATTTATTATAAATTTTTCGATAAATATCTCCGAAGTTTCGGGTTTTTTTTTAATATCTAACTATTGGATTCAGTTTATTAATCAGCAATAAAATAAAGAAATGTTTAAAAAATTTGCTTAGTATAAAAAATGCATAAAATAACAATTGATACTATGAAATTAGAAACCTGTGTTGCTCCATGACCCAATCGATCAATTTAAAACATTGTCAGCATATATATATACCTGATAAGATTTGGGCTAAAAAAACAAATTAAAAACTTCCTTACTGAGATCACTATGTACCCTAAGCTTAACATTTATAAAAACAAAATATAGACCTTTATAAATCGTTTCTAGGTTTAAAAAGAAAGAAGGGGAGAAAAAACATTGTTTTAGCGAAATGATTTTATGTTCATTGGAACAATAAAATTAATTATTTGTTAGAATTTTTTCGATAAATATCCGAAATTTCTCGGTACTTTTGGCTTCCTAATCATTAAATTAAATTCTTCAATTAACAATAAAATAAAAAGATATTTATTAAATATGCTCAATTATATAAAAAACAACGCATAAAATAACCATTGAATACCATGAAATTAGGAACCTGTGTTGCTTCAAGATCTAATCATTCAATTTTAAATACTGTTAACTATACACTCTTAAGGCGATATGGTACCATCTTCACAATTTTTTTTTTACTTTTAATATTTGGTTTTAATTGCATTTTATAAAGGTTACTATTTAATAATAATTCCATTGCAAAATGTTTGTAAAATTTAAATTTTTTTACCTTTTTTAAGCATTTTTTAAATCCCTAAGGCTTTTTAAATATTTTCAAAAAATTTTTTTCCAAGTGTCTTATAATATACTACATAAAACTGTGCATGGGTTTTTTTTTTCTGCTGCTGCTCTTTAATTTTTATTAATTTTTTTATAGTTAAACTTCCAAAAATTCCCAAAAAACATTAATTTTGATTTTTAAATTTTTTAGAAAAAGTACTAAACACACACATGTTAGAGCTAATCCTATGCACAGTTTTACAAAACATACATTTCAGAACATGTATAAAAAATTTCAAACCCATACTTCAATTACCAAAAAGGCCTTAGGGTTTTTGAATAACAGTATATGTACAAAAATTCAACATGGAGAAATATGAGTTTGAAGTTTTCATTCCATA
>BMAO01004089.1:0-32753 GCA_019973975.1 Trichonephila clavata
TTTTTAAAATGATTTATTACTACATATATAATGTCAATCTCATTGATGCTTATTAGAAAAATAATTAATTCATTTTTATTCAGCTTTTTTCTCTAGCAGATATTCTGAAATGTAGGCGTGGTAGTTGCTGTTTAGCATCAAACATTGCTCCATTGCTTAATGAAAAATGCAGGTAAAGCTTTGAAATTTTGCAGGCATATTTATAAAAGTTCGGGTATGAAATAAGCCAATAAAAAATTTTTCGACAGTTTATAGATTTTTAGGGTACCATATCACCTTAAGTGATATTGTTGTTTATAGTTAGAAGAGAACGTAAAGTGTGTGTTTTATTATATAAAATTTTGAGAAATTTTAATGTATTTCATTATTTTATTTTAAATTGTTAACGGAATTATATCATTTATATGAAAGTATTGGTGTTATAAAGTTGAAAGATATAACGTTAGTTATTAGGGAAATGACTCTAATGTACTAATTTAATGATACTGATGGTGAGGAAAATTAAAATTAAATTCACATTGCATTCTTTTTATCCACTGAATTTTATTATTTTGTTAATTATTTTATTCATCTGTAACTTTGCTAAATTTAAATTAAAAAATTTCTTATCTTTAAATTGTGTGTTTTGATATACTGGCCACATATCAGGATTCCCAGTTTCTCGAAATTTTCCTTGTCTAAAATTAAAGTAATTTAACAACTTGATTTTGGAAGTGATACAGTGGATCGAAGAGAATACAATCATTATGATTTTGTATATGTCTTGAAACATTAAGAGGACAAACTTATTAAGTTTGATTTGTATACCTCTTATAGTTTTCAAAATAGCCTCCCTAAACATCTGTGATTTGATCACGCAGATTTGTCAGAGATATTTGTTGGTATTGGTATGGTGTAAATTATATTACTGAATATGAAATACGAAGGAGAGAAAAATTTGTCTATGAAATGAATAAGTTGCAAAAGTTACAGAGAGATTCAAAATGTTTTATGTGATGATTTGAAGTAAAAGTGAATATGGTGAAAAATTTACTACACTAATTTGTATGTGTTGTTGAAAATAATTATTTTAATAATAATAGATTTCTTTCTAGAGATGATTCTCCTTTTCGAATCGAGATAAATGAAAGAGATCTTATATTCTTATACTCTTATAATCTTTATTCTCATAATACATGTAAAAGGAATATGGTCTGGCGTGTTGAATAGTATATAAGTGTTATATAAACTGTTCTTATATTATTAATTATATCATTTTATTCATGTCTATGCTTTGATATTTTAACAGTGTATTTCAGCTATGTACATTTTTATGTAACAACATTAAGTAGTATTACGAAGGCGCCTGAATATATTTTAATAGAAAATTAGTATCTTAATATTTGTACATCATGTATTTTTTTAAATCATATTATTGTTTAATATGATAAACTTCCACACATACTATACTACACAAAAGTAGACTACACTGGTGTGCAAAAATTAAGGACGAAGTCGAAAAATTAGCATATCAGCTGAACGAAGAGGCAGAGCGGACAGAAAGACCAATCAGGAGATTAAGTGAGGTGATGTACGGTAGCACATGCGCAGATATGCAGGTAGACGTAATGGGGGAGTGTCTGAGTAGTAAAGCATGTTGTCGGTGTAAGATTAGTATTTCTGGCAAAGAGATTGCACACCGTATAGCAGTTAAAATCACACCGAGTTGCTGCCTCAGCGAGAAATGGCGAATAAACAATCTGTTAGACGACATCTGGATGCTTTTACCCGAGGTCGAATCATTGGGAAGTTGGAGGAAGGTCGCAGTGTGACAAGTAAGGTTTCACAGAGTTCGGAATTGCTCACAGCATAGTTTCATGACTTTGGAGACAATTTCAAACTACAGGAACAGCTATCCGGGGGTTCAGTAGTGGTCGTCCACGAGGAACCACACCCTCAGATGACCAGTATATTGCCTTACAGGCCAGAAGAAACAGGCGGCAGACAGCGGGAGAAATCGCTAGACACAGGCGACTGGACGACCGATATCGCGTTTTACCGTGGCCAGAAGACTGCACGGTGGTGGTCTGTTTGCACGACGCCCTGTACGGTGTGTACCTCTAACGCCTGCCCATCGGAGAAGGCGTTCTCTGTGGTGCCGGGAACACCGGAATTGGAGAGACAATGAATGGGGACGAGTACTCTTTACAGATGAGAGCAGATTCAGTCTGAGTAGCGATTCTCATCGCATACTCATCTGGAGAGAGCGGGGAAGCCGCAATCATCCCTCGAACATCATTGAAAGGGACAGGTATGGAGGTGGTGGTGTTCTCGTTTGGGGAGGCATCATGCTTGGTAGTCGTACAGACCTTCACATCTTCGACGCGGGATCAGTCAACGGGACCCGTTATTGTAACGAGATTCTTCTTCCATATGGGCGTCTTTTTAGAGGCGCTATGGGTCCACAGTTCCTTTTCATGGACGACAATGCACCATGTCATCGCACAGTAGCTGCCGAACAGCTCTTAGAGAGTGAGGACATTGAACGTATGGATTGGCCGGCACGATCTCCGGATCTCAATCCCATCGAGCATGTATGGGATTTTCTAGGCAGACGTTTGGCAGCTCGTACCTTACCACCGGTAACGATTCCGGAGCTTCGATTGGTGCTGCAAGACGAATGGGCAGTAATGCCTCAACAACTCATTGACACCCTCATTCTCAGCATGGGCAGACGCTGTAAAACCTGCCTAGCAGTCAGGGGAGATCATATCCCCTACTAAAGACCGGATATTTCTTGCTGGACACCCATCACAGGGATGTTTCGGCCTTCAGTCGCATTGCGCTCCATGCTACTTTTTCAATAAAGCTTCTTTTTATCCCTCTGATTTCTCTTTTAGTAAGTGTTGCTTACATTACTCATGTTCTTACGTATTGGGGATCTTACGGTATTAAATGTGTTGATTTGGAATGCTTTTGTACAAAGTTATATTGAAAAAACCGTCTCGTCCTTAATTTTTGCACACCAGTGTATGTGCTAGCAATAACACAAATCTAATAATATGAAAGATTTGGAGGAAACGTTAAGCTCTTTTTCTGGATGCAATATAGATTTGAAAACGCTAATGTACATTTATGTGTAGGGAATTTCATTTTATCAATTAATATTTTAAAAGTGTTATTATTTTGTTTATTGCTATAATTTCGTTTATTGTATTGTATTTTGTTTTTATTTTCGTGTAACTTAATTCTATTTACTACATGTAAAATTTATTTGTATATTATGTTATGTACTGTTTTATATATATTGAAAATTTACTATGTTTGTAAGAGAGAAAGACCACCCCGTTACTCCAATTTTAAAATTGGGAGGGGGGGATGTAAGGATAATTAAGTTAGATCTAAAATTAACTGGCTAGTTCGTTTCTAACTTTTGTCTTCTCGTTACATCTTCAAATATTAAATTTATTACCCAGTTCGGGTATATAGAACACATTGCTCTAACTTTGCCGGCTCCGACCATTAATTTTTATTACCTATATGTCATCCTTAAATTCTCAAGTATACCGCTTCAGTCAGACATGTACTTGAAAACATCTGGCTTTTGAATGGTCGGGGACTCTTGAGTTTTAACACGTGTCCATCTCTTTCTCTCTCTCTCTTACAAACAGATTACAAAATGAATGGAATAAATGGAATACATGGAATAAAGACGGTTAAAAAATAATGTCTTGAAGTGCACTTAAAAAAAAACTACGACATATATATATTCTAGCGCAGTATTCATTTTCACCATTTATTTTCTAGTTATTATTTTTAGAATCTGGATTCTATCGTTTAGCTTTGTTGTTTGTATAATATTGTCTAATTATTTTTTTCATTTTATTATATTATATATATATAAAATTCTCGTGTCACAGTGTTTGTAACCAAACTCCTCCGAAACGGTGTGGTCGATTTTTATGAAATTTTGTGCATACACTCAGTGAGTCTGAGAATAGGATGTTAACTATTTTTCTCATTCCGATATTGTAATTAGTTAAAAAGATATTAATTAAAAACTTAAAACGCTTAATTGTCTTAACCCTGCGCGTTATTTTTCCCGCCTAGCGTCGTGAATGAACAGAGGGTGAAATTTTTTGGTATTCTGGACGTTATTTAAACAGCAATCCGATTTTTGTTTTTTAAATCAGACAAAAAATAATTACAGAACCGGAAAGATCATTTCTTTCGCACGATACAGTATAATTTGTTTTGCAAAATAATAATTTTTTTTTTATTTTTTAAGATTTTTGAAAGAAATAGTTAAAATTGATGCGTTTTTAAGAAAATTATTTCGAAATCGTTCCGTATGAATTTATTTTCATGTTATGAAAACGATATTCTACACTAAATTACTTCAAGACTTTTTCTTTTATTACCAGTTCCCCCATTTAAAAAATAAAATTCTCAAAACTTTCTTTTTAATATTTTTCGAAAAATTGTCGAAATTTTTAACTTAACATTGAATAACTTCGTTATTTATTAAGATTAGCATATGAAACTTTTGTTGCGTTTGTAGAATAACGTTATCAAACATCTGTGCGAAGAATGAAAAAGTTGCTTAAAAATTACGGATTTAAAGAAAAAAATTTGTGATTTTCGTAAAATAACGTTGTTGCCAAAAATAATCCAAATAGTATTTTTTGTACATTTTTTATTTAAATGTCCTTCGTTTTCGAAATTAAGGTGTGAAGTTTGGAAGCGTTAACTTAAAAATTAGGCCCTAAAAAAGAAAAACTTTAATAAAAAATACGCGATTTTACAGTTTGCTAAGCCTTGGCGTCGAAAAATGGATTCGCGCCAAATACCTTTCAACTGTTTCACCTGAAACTTCACATCTAACTCAAGGGTTACACCTAAAAAACTTAACTTGACTTAAACATGCAAAAATCAGCAAATTTGGCGAGTGAAAAAGTTATTTTTGCTTCATTTTTTATCATTTTCTCTTGATATAATTTTCAAAATTAAATCATTATTGATGTCAGATTAAGATGAAAGAATGTATTTAATGCATTTCTAAGATTCATTTAAAATATTTATCTGTATCAAATCAGTGATTTAAAAAATAAAAAGTCAAAAACTTTTTTGAACAAATTTTAATAAAACACTCAAAATACTTAAATCAATCGTTTTAAGATTTCTTCTTTAATAAAGCTATTTTCATGAAACTTTATTCCCATGTGTCGAACATTTCAAAAAATCCTCACAATTTACTTCAAGATTTAAAATAAAAGCGAAATTTTCTAATTTGAAAATTTTCTACTTTTCTGTCTTTTTTAAACATGCAAATATTTTTAAAGAGGCTACATTTTCGTTTCCGAGGACTAAAAAACTGCAACGAAAGAATTGGAAAGTGGGTGAGTGATTTATAATTTCGCACTGTTCACCTACTCGAGTGTTTTTGGCGACAGACTTCGAAATTTTAAGCCACGGTCAAGTGATGAGGACGACACCTGAGCTTTCAAACATCTCCCCTAATTACCACACCAACTTAAGAACAAATTTCGAAAAAGGGAGTTTTTATGACATAGTTAAAGAAATCACTCACCTCGCGCGCATACGTATACACACACAAGTGCTATCGTCCTAAGAGAAACAGGAAATTCCCATGGGGATGAAGTTATTCACTCGGTAAAAGCCCGTGCAACCCCGGGGTAAGCGGAGAGGAAAGAAACAAAGAAGTCAAAGTAATTTTGAAAAATAACATTGGAAGTGCTGATTTTGTCAAGAGAAGGGAAAATGTTAAACGAGAAAGCCATAATACGCCCTCACGGGCCATGCACTCACATCTTACGTGTCACACCCATACAGAAGTGCTGGCGTCAGAAATAAAGGAGTAAATTAACATGGGGATTAAGTTATACCCTTTGTAAAAGCCCGTGCAACGCCGGGTCGGGTCACAGCTAGTATATATATATATGTATATATATATATATATTACAACATACAACTGGCGTCAAAAAATTAAGCATAAATCGTAAAATGGGAAAAACATAGAGTAAATATTCGTAAAATTATACCAAATTTCTTGCGGATAATAATTGGGTGAGGAAGAAACATTGGGTTTATGTAAAACTTTTCAGTCGACTACGTCCTGCGCAAAACACTGGCGCATGTCGGAACGCGGAGAAACCAATTCACACAGCATAGACCGTTCAGACAGGTTCGTGCAACTGATATGAGAAGGAACGTTGTTAACCATCAAACAAGGTGAATGATGGCACAAAGACGCCAATTGGACATATTTACGAAAAGAAGAATCGTTTTAATGCTGGAATCCTCACGATCACAAATAGAAGTGTCTCGAATTCTGAATGTGGACCAGTCTGCGATCTCAAGACTGTGGCAGAGGTTTCAAAGAACGTGAGATGTTACGCGACAACCAGTATCAGGTCTACCAAGAGTTAGAACCTCTCGCCAAGACCGATATCTGGTAATAAGTTAGCGACATCAGAGGGGCAGTACTGCCAGAGCCCTGGGTTCGGCACTCACAGTCGTCACAGGAATACGAATTTTGAAACAAACAGTTTACAGGAGATTCAATCATGCTGGCTTGTATGCCAGAAGACCAGCAGCTTCCATTCCTCTCACGTCTGCGTATAAACGCGCTCGTTTGAACTGGAGTTTGAAACATCAACATTGGAGGGTGGGAGAGGGGGCCAATGTGATGTTCAGTGACGAGTCCCGGTTTAGTCTGAGTAGTGATTCTCGGCGGGTAACGATAAGGAGAGAACGTGGAACACGTTTTGAACCAAGAAAGCTATTGGAAAGACATCATTTTCCATCAAGGGGAGTAATGGTATGGGCAGGCATCATGATGGATAGCCGTACAGACCTCCATTTCTTTGACACGGGGTCTGTGACTGCTCAAAGATACAGAGACGAAGCTCTTGAGCCTTATGTTCACTTGTTTCGAGGTGCTGTCGGTCATGACTTGATATTCATGGATAATAATGCACCACGTCACCGAGCAGTGCTGATTAATGACTTCCTTGAAACGGAAAACATCAAGCGCATGTCGTAGCCGGCGAACTCCCCTGATTTAAATCCTATCGAGCATGTATTGAATATGCTCGGTAGACAAATTGCAGCCCTTTCGCACCCACCAAGCTCCATTACAGGACTGAAGAGAAGCTCTCCAAGAAGCTTGAAAACGTTTGAGCCCACAACTTATTCATCATCGCATAGCAAGTATGGTAAATCGTGGTGCAGCGTGCCTGTCTTTCAGAGGTGTGTGTGACCACACGCCTTCTTAAACTACAGCATCAGTTATTCATTTAATGTTTTCATTCATTTTTTATTTAAAGTGTGAATCCTTGCTATGCACATTTTTCTTTCAAACTGCTACTTTGGATAATATAATTAACTAGCTGAAATGCACGTTCTTCGCACGGGCTAAGTTTTCAAAACAAAAATTTATCTATTTTAGAATTATAATATTTTAAGTGAGGATAAAAACCCTGTATAAAAAGTAGTATAACCAAGAATTAAAAATATTTTTTTCAAATGAATGTTCACATTAGAAATAATTTTAAGCAAATTGCAATTTGGCCTCAAAGTAAATAATAATTAAACAAAAACAAATATTTCAATGTAAGAAAAAATTGTCAAGCTAATGAATATATAGATATAAATGAATGTAAATATAAATAAAAATTACAGAAAAGTGATAGCAGTAGTGAGTTTCTGCTAAGGGAACTATGGGGGAAATAACTTGCAATAGGATTAACTGAAAGAAAAAATTAATGATAAACTAATTCACTAAATGCTATAATAAATAAGAAATATTAGGAAGCCTTCGACTGAAAAAAAATTAAATTAGCATTGCACCCATACCTCATATAATACTATCTAACATCTCTGTAATACGTCTAATATACAGTATTAGATGTAATTAAATACTAAAAACATTTAATTAGTATGAACGAAAATCAAAATATACCTAAAACAGGTGCCCGTTGAAATAGTTCAGAACAAACAACAGTACTGAATGAAACAAATAATAAACCATGTTGCTAAAAAATTAATTATTGAAACAATACTTTTTTGCAACATTTCTTGTAAAAATTATTATTTGATTGCAAAGAGCAAAAGAATGAGTACATAAATGATAAATAACTATAATGATAATTGAAATATATATTTCCTATTTGGACAGTATAAAATAAAATATGCATATGATCACCAAGAAACTATGTGAGGAACAGATAATCAGAAGCAATGTTAAAACCATGATAGCATGAGACGTAAAATCATTTCAACACTGAATTTTAAAGAACTCCAGAGGGAAATATGAGAAAATCTTTTCAAGGTGCATCTTTTTTCTGTGAAAAAATTTTTATGATCACAAATGAAACAGTTTTCTGATTTGCAAGATTGCCAGAAGCAAAGTTAAGTCATGACGAAAAATCAGGTCAAAATGGAATTCAAAAGAAAATATGAAAACATTATTTCAAGGTCACCTTATCATAGTTCCAGCAAATAGTTTTTTGTTAAAAAAAAATTATGCTATTTTTTCATTTAAAACAAAAATGAGTTCTTTTCGGTCATAGAGACCAAAAGGCAAAAAACAGCGATACACAAAAACATTCTGATTTCTCATAAATAGGAAGCATTATCTTCACGATACTACCAACATGTTAATAGCAATTAGTTTGAATTCAGTGTCATTTTCTTTCCGTTATACAAAATTTGAGCAATATTTTCTACATTGAACAAAATATTGAATATGCCGATGAAGGAAGAATTATTATTAGGAAGGATGAATATTTATCTTCAACGACAGAAATTGGCATACATATGTAAAACATGTAACATTTATGTGTAAAAAATGAAACAATTAGCATGAATAACTGATTTTCAGAAGGAAAATTACTTTGAGCATTTAATCGCATTCATATTTTTTCTAACACACACACAATCGTTTTTTTTTTGTTTGTTTTTTTGTGAACAAATGGACATGACAAAAAAAAATTCTGGTAAGAATTGAAGGTGTAATTTCATTGATTGTAAAAAAAACCCCTTTGATATTTGTGTTATGAATAGGTAATCATGATATGATTCTGTTTACAAAAGGTCTCACAAATTATTGTTCGGCTGAAAAATAGACTTTTGAGTCTTTGTATCACATAATTACTGTACAACAATGATACGCAAGAAAAGGATAGTTCAGAAAAATAAAACTGTGACACTGAAATAGGAATTATAACAACATTTAAATTAAAACGTTATCTAAAACAGAAAAGTAAGCCTTAATTTTGATAAAATTGCCATAAACAGTTTTGAACAACAACAAAAAAACACATTACTAAAAATCTTAAATATTTAAAATTGAAATAAAAGAAACAAATAAATATAAAAGTAACCTTACACATAGTATAGAAATTATAATATTAATTCAAACCAAAAGATAAATAAATTCAGATTTGATGAAACTACCATAAGCAAAATCTTATACGTGAATAGAAATTCTAACTTAAAATCACAATATTGACAATCTATTGATCTCAATTAGTTTGAATTGAGTGTCATTTTTCTACTTTTTTTTGTTACAATGGAAAAATGTGGAATCTGCCAATTAAGGAAAAGGGTACTTATGTATTGGCGTTATCACAGCAAAATTTGCACCACAATATCAAAATAACAGATTCTTATGTGTCTTATATGGAAAAAATCAAATTTTGGTGAAAAAAAGAGCAACTTTGACTGCGGTGACTGATAATCAGGTGATGACTTAGTTTCACGCTATACATAGCCCAAGTACAACTGTATATTGATAGTAAAATTACTTGGCCATATCAATGATTGATATCTTGTTTATTTCAAAACACGCAAGAATCTTTATTACTGCTTAGGACCCAAACGGTTAAGACTGTATTCTGATAGAAAGATGCATCGGTCTTCCAGCTAAACCTGTTATATATATTTTTCAATAACTAAATTAGTTTAATATATAGTGTTTTACCTTATTTTTGGGACGATTATTCCGAACCATTTCTGGGTTTAGATTTAATTCTGTCATTTCTTTTCAGCTTAAAAATTTTTGATTTATTTTGTATGTAGTCAATTGTATTCATGTTGTAGTACCTATTTTGATTTAAGGCTGTGTCAGGTTTATTATTCTATTTTCATTTTGACCTTTACATGTATACATTTGATTCTTCTATACTGTTTCTGGTTTTAGATTTAATATAGTCATTTCTTTCCCAGCTTAAGAGTTTCTGATGACTTAAGTGTTGCTTTCAAAAATTTCGATTCTTCATTATAAAAAGAAACAAACACATAGGCATCAAAGTGTCCACCACTCCAAGTTTTCGCCACTGAACCTCATGTTTTTAACACACAGTTTGAAAATTCTCACCAAAATACAGCAAAGAAATATCTCTTATGAAAAATATGGAAACCGAAAGAACAGAGTTCAGACAGTCTGTAACTCAGAAGTGGAGCAGTAAGTCATTGGGTTCAACATGGCAGTTTTATACGCTTCGCCAGATGAGCAGCTGTTCAATTCATGATCAAGTGTAAATACCTTAAATCTATTCCAGTTGTTGATAATAAATGAACAGTACGTCGAACAATAATACTGGATTGCACACAATAAATAAGAAATTGAACTGAAGAGACAGGAGCCATCACCATCATTTGGGACAACTTGGCAAGGGAATGTATCATACCTAAAATTCAACAGCTCGTATACTTGGGTCATTGTTTAGAATATATTAATCAAGATTAACAATTGAAAATAACCACCTCGTTACCTCTAATGGTAGTTCATAAAATAAACGTGGCACTTAACCTAAAATAGTAATTACATTTAAACAAATATCTAAACAATCAACATTAACAACTGAAAATCATAAAAATGCATATTAAACCAATTCAATTTAGAATTACTGTAAAAAAATTATAACATGAAACCTCTAACCACAAAAAAAAATCAGAAATTCTGGAAGATAAAAATGACAAAGTTTAATCTAAAACCAGAAACAATACAGAAGAATCAAATGAATACATGTAAAGGTCAAAATGAAAAAAGAATAATAAATGTGAAGCTGCCTTAAACCGAAACAGAAATTACAATAGAAATACAATTAATTGACTACACACAAATCAGAAATTTTTAAGCTGAAAAAGAAACAACAGAATTAAATCTAAACCCAGAAATGGTTCAGAATAATCATTCAAAATATATGCAAAACAAAAGTGTATATTAAACGAATTTAATTTAGTTATTGAAAAAATACATAATAGGCTTAGCTGGAAAACCAATGCATCTTCCAACTGTTATCTACTGTTGTCAAATTAGTGTTACCAATCGAAAAAATAAAATTTAGAAAAAACATTTTTTTAGGATGATTTTTTTAAAAAACAAATGTAATTCCTCCACTAAGAGTTAAAAAAACGAATAAATACAACCATAAATAAGTATATTTACTATAAAATGTGTTAAAATTCCCTCCAAAACAGCTCGAAACATTAATTTTCGCAAAGTTATGACTTGGCATGGCTGATGACGTCATATCTCCATTTAACTGAAAAATCACATAAAAATTGATTTTTAAAAACATCTAAAGCGAATTTCGAAAAAAACTCTTCGAGGTTAATAGCATAACGACCTATAGCTTCTACATGTCAAGTTTCATTATTCTGGGTTGCTTAATTTCACCAGAACAGCTGAAACACACAAACTCTTTCTTTTATTAGTATAGATTATCGTTCTTTTGATTTGCTTCCTTATTTTATAACTATTTTACACTCGCATATCAAGTTTCCTGCCATTCCATTTAAAGTCCCTTCTTTATTTACATAATTTTCAATTATGCGTAACTTTTGGACACCAGTATATATATATACACATATATATATATATATAGTATTCTTTATTTAGTTTATAAGAAACTTCATTAACATAAGCACCGATGAACAATTTGATATATTAGTGTTAAATATGCTAAACTTTTGGTAAATTTCTTTACCGAGGAAAAGTCTCAAGATAATGTCAGTTATTTAATGAAACTTGAAACTTTTTTCCAGAAAAGCAGTTGAAAAACAAATGTGGAGTAGTTTAAAAAAATTAGTTAAAAGGACTTTTAAAAAATTCATAATCATAAATGTTTAAATGTGGTAAGGTTTAAGGAATCTCTTTACCCCCTCTCTTCAATAAATAGATAAATAAATAAATAAAGTAAAATAAAAAAAATGTCAAGAAAAGTTTTCTTTTCATTTTGGAATTATAAACTTATCTCATGAAAATTAGGAAAAAAAATAAATTGTGTACATAACTACTAAATTTGGGAACATTTTATCAACTTTGGCAACCATAATAATACTAAATAATTGCTCCAGAATAATGAAATTTGGCAAATATTTTCATGAAAATCTAAACAGAAAAGGCTCCTTATGTAGGAGTTACAGACTCAACGACACTTGTTTGAAAAAGAGTAATAGTGCAAAAGTAACTTTTACCTAGTGAAAAATATAATAAATTCAAAGTAGTTTTATTAGTATATTAATTTTTTTAAAAAAACTTCTCCACAATGTTAAATAAATATTAAAAAATAAACTTATTATTACTTTAAAGTTCAATATATTTATCCTATGAAAAGTAAAGGAAAAAAAATCTCCTTATTAAGGAATTTTAGCTGTGCTTCGCATAAGCATTTAAAAGAGAGATTTGGTAAATAAACACGTAATGTGTTAAGAGTTAGATAATTTCTGAATTAAATTCATAATACTAATAAATAATATCTAAAAAGGATTTTGTCAAAGTTTTGTGAAGTTTAATAAACTTCTCCACGAAAGAAGAAGAATTTCAAATTCTGAAATAGTTAAAGGAAAGTAAAAAAAAAAAAGAGAAGAAAGAAGAAAAGAAAAGAAAACTTACAATAAAACGGAACAGCAGCCACTCTTTCCTTCTCAACATCTTCATCCAAGCCATTAACTAGGACAAAAAAAATAATGGGGAAAATAAATAGGCAAATGCCTTTTTTCATTCTTATACGAAGGAGTCAGTAACTGACTTTCAAATTAAACTTATTCCTCCCGGAATCATGCCGAGCGCTAAATACAAAGCGCACACAAGCTTTGGAGAAGACGCTATTGTCTTTTTGAGATGTGCTGCGCAAGGCCACCATTCGTCCTTTACTTAGAGTATCTGCGCATTTTGATGGGGGTGGGGCTAAAAATGCTCAACAGTTTGGTTTGTTAGTGCGGACCGCAAGCTCAGAGGGGTTAGTGTGTGGGGTGAAAGTTCGGCAGAAGATTTGGTTAGAAAATTTTCAGAGGGAAAGTTTAGAACGCGATAAAGAAAGAAAATAGGGGGAGAGGGAATGAATGGGCTGAAATACTAGAATTGCAGAATATCTAATTGACATTTTGCACACAAAAAAAATTGGAAAAGCAAAAATCAGCCGTAAAAGTATGATTATCATCATTCTTATTATTTTATTCTAAGTATGGGTTGTTGCGAATTTTCACCTGAATTTGATTGTTAAGCAAACAGATAAAAATGATATTCAGTCATGAGAAACTTTTTAATTTATAGTGCTAAAAATTTATAATTTATTTCACATAGCATCAAAATTTTGCATCTATTTTTAACTTATATTACTTTTAAATAGTTTTAAAATTGACCGTATATGGAGAGAAAGTGAAGAGGTTTGATATATTGTGAAAAACGTTTAAATATTCTTCAGAGATGTTTCCTTTTATAATTTATATTTTTATTTGTGTGGTTTACACAATACAATTTTACGAATGTGTGATACTTCCATATAGGGCAGACCGGGGTAAGATAACGACGTCAACAATTTTGCTGTTGTTTATTAATTTATTTTTAAGAGTAGTAAAATCAATTTTACATGAACTGTTAGAGTAGTCTTTTGTAGTATTAAAATATGGTAGCATTTAATTTTTCAAATAAAAAAAGTAAAGGATAATTTTATTTTTTATAACCTTGACAAATTGTCATCTTGCCCCAGTACTAGTACAAAATGACTTTGGCCTTGGGGCAAGATGGCGACACTGAAAAAGGTTGAACATATTTAATTTTTGAATGTGTAACATGGTTTAACAAATGTTAACTGTGTTTTTACATCTTACAAAGTATCGAACTAAACGTAATGCATTGTAACGTAATGTTGAAGTGTTTAGTTGTGTGTCTAACAATAGTCACAAATAAAAATGCCATTTTTATAATTGTAACATTCCTCATGCGAGCACTCATGGCATTTACAGCACTGGATCCATTCCTCTTCACAAGCAGAACATCTTATAACACCGTCCTTTGAAGTTGATACAACTGGAATGTTTAGCCTGGATTTTACAGACTTAGGCCTACGGGAACAGTTTGAGTTCCTTTACTCCCTTTTTAGCTTCATTAACTTCTTTTCTCTGTTTTTTTTTAAACTTCCTGTTCTTCCTTCTGCTTTTCCCTTTGTTCTAACATTTCTTTGATGGGTGTGTTTATAAGAATGCTAGAGCTCAGTTTTTTGCTTTTTTTCCCTCACATTATGTTGTTTTAAGAAATGGTTTGAAATAAAAAACACTAACAGGCTTCTTTGGTGCATCGGAATCAGCATTTGCCATAAGTTCTGGTATTTCTGGAGGGTTTACATGTTGGCTTCCTACTACCGGGGTCTGAGGATTAGTACTATTATTCTCAGTTTCATCTCCAACAGCATCATGGTTAGTAGATTTTACCGCAGCATAGTCATGTTCGCTAAACACAAGAGGATTATGAGAATCGAACCCATATTCTTTAAACCTTTTCAACGGCATTTCCAACTGTAGGTGATTTGAAGTAAGTGATGCTCAAAACCTCACCAATATTTTTGTCTGTGATAGTTTTTTCTGGATGAGTGACCATAAAGTTGTCATATGCTTGGCTATAGTGCGTTTTTAACTAGTCGAAAAATGACTCAACATGGGGCTGGAGATGATATGATGTGTGCGGCGGCAACCCAACCATAATGATGTTTTTCGATGTGCAATATAAGATAGCCTGCAAAGTTATATGAGTTTTGTGATTGTCAAAAATCAACAGAGAAATAGATTCTTTGCTTGGTTTCACATGAAGATAAATGTGCTTCAAAAAAGAGAAAAATGTGCCTCATTGTTCCAGCTATTATCACTACAGTTACCTACAATTCCTAGTGGGGCTCTTTCTACAAGTTCAGAAAGCATTTGTTTTCGCACAAAATATCAGAAAAGCTAGAAGGTAAAAGCCAGTAGATCTAAAGTAACAAATTATTGTTACATTCCTTCCTCTTTAGGGAGGGGGGCTTATCGGATGGCAAAAATGTCTTCCTCTGGTCACCCCCTTTCGAACAAAACCTTTCCCAATCCGATGCTCCTCTTAAAATCCTAGAAGAGATAGAAGCGCAAGGTCACGTGGACATATACACAGACAAACAAGTATTCACAGGATTTAATAGAATGGACAACAATAGTTAGTTTAATAAATTCCGAAACACGGGGCAAGATGACAAGCTCGCCATCTGGCCCCGTGTTTCGGATCGCCATCTTGCCCCAGACTGACTGTTTAAAAATATCCGTTCTCATTACCATGAAAGAAGGTAATTAATTGACATTTATTCATGTCAATAGGTAGTATTTAAACTAAGTTACTCATACATATTAAAGATAACCGTTATATCTTACCTGTATCTGTAACAGAGCTTAATTACACATGCATAAAAAATACATCGTGGCAGAAAAAAACAATCAAAGCTTCACAACTAACACAAAAATGACGATTTCAGCTTGTCTATACTATTGTTTAACAAACGGTCAAAAGGAGAGAAGGTAGTGTTCATTTGATGCTGCTACCTATTGGAATACGAAAAAATATTAAGACATTCGTCATCTTGCCTTGGTCTCCCCATATGTATATTATTTAAAACCAATCCGAAGAAGCTTTTCTTTCACAAAATAAAAGGTAGTCATGTGACTTCACAAACATACATACACAAACTTTCATTTGAATCCGCACGTAGAGCTTCATGCTATCCAGATTTTAGAACTCGGTGTCAGATTTTGTCTGAACTATTAAACGAGTCACTCCAAATACATACAATTGCCTCCGAAAGTCTACGTACTGGCAATCCTCTTACATGTTTATGCTTCAGATATGATAACATATCAATTTTTCAGATATTTGAAGTTTTCTGAGCTTAGATTTTTGGTTCGGTTTTATTTTATAAAGCATTTTCCCACTCTTAAATTGAAGTAATTAAAAATATTTTTGAGTACAGTTATCTTTCTTTCAATGTTAAATGTTTATTTGTTTGAATTTTTATTACTAAAATCACATTTCTATTTGATTATGTTTTAAATTTCTTTAGTTCTCATATTTGATTATTTCAAATTGATTTCTAGATCTATTTGTGTTTTAAAAACAGTTTATACAGCTTAGAAGCTTTATTATCAATTTTTTCAATTTCAGGAAATATCATAGCCAAAACGTTCTCTGGTTGCTATGAGAAACAATATTTCTCGCGAGGAGATTGAATACTACTGAAAATAACAAATCTAAAAACACCCTTCACGGTACAGCAATAAAACTTCCAAATACAAGTATTCTAAATACAAGTATTGCGCATAAAATTGAATATTTCAATCATGTACCTAGCTACATTATAGTGAACATATTGTAGTTGTATATTCAGTATTTTAAAATTGTGCAAAAAACACCCAAACTTGCTTAAGCTGCCCAATTTAAAATTGAAAAAAATTTAATTTTATGTACAAACCTGGTGATTTTTAGCTTAATTTAGTAGCATTATTATTGTGCACATAAATGCTTTCCATTTTAAAAGCTGTTTTGGGAAAACATTCCCATAAAAAATATTTTTTATATAATATCTTAAAAAGACACCACATGTGCTGTATACATAATTATAGTCATTCACTCAAATTTTCTCTCTCAAGATTTTAATTCATAATGATCAAGATATCTTCAAAATATACGTGCTAATTAATTTCTAATTTGCCCACATGACGGGAAATAACCCAAACTTTATATTCCCCAAAAACAGAGAAGCTGTAATTTTTAAAGAATGGTGAGACAATCTTGCATCGCCCACGTATCGGGATGAATCAGAAATGCTTTTACTAGAAATCACATGATTCTAACAGCTTCCGGTTGACCAAGAGAGAAAGAGGAATTCTCGTGAGTGAAAAATGAATGCTGCTTGGGTTTTTTTTAAATGGACTATATGGATTATTATTTTACAAAAAAATCCAAAGGTTTTTAAATCAATTTCTTTTTGTCACGCGACTTCCGACATGAAGTCTTTTGAACGAACAGAACATTTTTGCACAAGCATTTGAATTGGTACAAAACACATAGCTGTGGCAACCTAAGCGTCACCATTATTTGTTTACAATTTAACATTCTATTCTTCTCCAAGCTGTGTGTGGCGCCAACATGCCAAAGTATACATTTACATGGGCATGGCATTAACACCGCTTGACCTGGAAATCCGGAGGATTTCAACAGATACAAATACATAACATGGAATAATGTTCATTCATAGAAATTTCAAACAATTCATTTTGAATAAAGCATACATTTCAAGTATTGGGAATTGGTAAAATACATATATTAGAAATGTTGCGTTTAAAAATTCCTCGAGAGGTTTTTACTATAACAACTCGTACTTTTCCATCTTTCCCTGCCTGTTACTACATCTTGTATTCTACCCATTGACCATGTACAACTAGGAAGATTTTAAGCTTTTAATAGAACAAGGTTTTTTTTTGTGTATTACTTTTTTCAAATTTCCATTTTCCGCGTTGTTGAAGCTTGTTTCAATAATCCCTTGACCATTTTTTCCAAATAATTTGATTAATTTTTGAACTTGCTGCCATCTAGAGAGTAGATTATCTGGAATATCAATTATATTAGATTCAGAAATAGAAATAATTGGACGAACGATTAAAATATGTCCAGGTGTTAAAGAGCTAAAATCATTGGTATCAGAAGATAAATTAATTAGTGGTCGACTATTTAATATACCTTCAACTTGGTTAACAACTGTTGAAAATCCTTCAATAGTTAAACTAAAATTACCTATTATCTGTTTCAGGTAATACTTAAAAAATTCCACACCTGCCTCCCAGAGTCCACTAAAATTTGGAGATCTAGGAGGCAAAAGTTTCCAGTAGATTGAATGTGAAATCAAATAAGAAGCCAAATTATCTAGGGGAGTTTCCACAATTTTGTATAACTGTTTTAATTCTGAATGCGCACCAACAAAATTAGTGCCATTATCAGAAGATATTATGCTCGATGAGAAAGGAATCTTTTTAATGTTGTAATCAAGGCATCAGAAGTTAAGTCACTTGAAATTTCTAAGTTAACAGCTCGGGTCGAGAAGCAAACGAATATTGCTACATAAACTTTGCTTAAAACCCCTTTACGTTGATTTTTATATTTAATATAAAAAGGACCGAAAGGTCGATTCAAGTATTTGTAAAGGGGGAGTTACTGTCACTCTTTATTTAGGAAATGATGCCATTAACTGCTCTTCTTGTTGTGAATTATGGACCAGGTGGTCTGAGTGGTTGGAGCGTAGTTGACACCGCGCTGAGAACCCACGTAGTCTATCTCAATAGAAACCGTATGTAACGGATTCTGTCTCCCTTGAACCTTGAACTTGGCTTCAGCATAACTAGATGTGCTGATGTTTTCTCGTAATTCTTGGCTTCGGCGTACTAGATTGCCGTTCTTTACTAGGATTTTTATCTCAAATATTTGAATTCTCTTTAGTTTCAGTCGAAAAAATGTAACGGTTTAATTTGTTAAATATTGTTAAGTTTATTGTTGAAAGTTATTGTTACCAATAAATCCAGGAAAAGACAATTTCTAGGACTCCAGAATATTATTATTATTATTATTTTATAACACCACACACGCGGCAGTATATTCACCACACTGCTATTTTAGGTTTGGCTTTAAAGCATTGGATACACTGATGAACTATTCTCCTAGCATTATTTCTCCCACTTAATGACCAATATTTTCCCCTAACAAGATGAAGTAACGTTTGGGGACCGACATACAAATTATTTATGTGGAAATGTTCCATTATAATATTAGTAAATTCATAATCTTTCGGTAAGAGTATTGGGTGTTTCTGATCGAATGACAAATCAGAATAATCTAATCTCCCTCCAACACGAATTAATTCAAATTCATCCAGAAAAATATTTAAATTACTTACAGCTAGCTCCTTTGACAATTTCCTTTTTTCTTAAACTATTAATTTCTTTATAAAATACCATTGATTGTACTCCCTTAATGAGAAATCTTAAGACATTTTCTCGAATTCTTGGACAGTCAAAGGACTACACCGTTAATTACTATTCACTTGTAGTTCCGCTGTAGGTTCTTAAGGCGATATGGTACCCTAAAAATCATTAAACTGTCGAAATATTTTTATTGGCTTATTTCATACCCGAACCTTTATAAATATGCCTGCAAAATTTCAAAGCTTTACCTTCATTTTTCATTAAGCAATGGAACAATGTTTGATGCTAAACAGCAACTAACACGCCTACATTTCAGATTATCTGCTAGAAAAGAGCGTGATAAAAAATGAATTAATTATTTTTCTAATGCGCATCAATGAGATTGACATTATATATGCAGTAATAAATCATTTTAAGAAAGAATTGTGCAATTCATGCAAAAATTCTAGTTTGGGAATTATTTACTGAAGATCAAATGGATTTGGTCAAGATTCAAAAGGTGTGGGTGCTTTTTGTGATATTATTATGAATGAAATTAAAACTTCAAAACGGATTCACCCAAAGCACAAATACTAAATCTCATTTTGATAACTCAGATAATTAAAAATCTAATTCGCAGGAATAGAAAAACTCTCCCATTTTTATATATTTGTTTTTGGTGATATATATATATCCCATGTTTGCGAGATTCAACACTTTTATTATTAAAATATTTTAAGGTATTTATGTAATCAAATGCATATACACAGTTCTTAAATTTTGATGTATTTTACCTATAAATTGTTATTTGATTTTGCTTTTATTCGTGTACAATATTTAACATGCGAAGGCTTTTAAAATCATGGAAATAAAAAATAAAGGCATCAACATCTTTTGTACATGTTGTGCATTAGCTCTGAGCCTGGAATTAGCTCTGAAGTGTGTGTATTTATTTTTTATTATAATTATTAAGATAAAGTTTTATGAAATATTGATCTTTCTTTCGTTTTTTTCTATGTATTCATTATGATATTATACTGTTTAATTAATTTACATTTGTGCAATTTTTTATGGTAAGTAGTTTTAAATAAGCTAATTAACAGTTCATAAAAGTTTCAGACTATTCGATGAATATTATATCATGCTATTCATGGAATGAAAACTTCAAACTCATATTTCTCCATTTTGAATTTTTGTACATATACTGTTATTCACAAAACCCTAAGGCTTTATTGATAATTGGAGTATGGGTTTGAAATATTTTATACATGTTCTGAAATATATGTTTTGTAAAACTGTGCATGGAATTAGCTCTAACATTTTTAGTACGTTTTCTAAAAAATTTCAAAATCAAAATTAATCTTTTTTAAGAGTTTAACTACAAAAAAATTTATAAAAAGTTAAAGAGCAGCAGCAGAAAAAGCCAATGCACTGTTTTATGTAGTATATTAGAAGGTATTTGGAAAAACATTTTGAATAAAAAGAGACACATTTAAAAAACCCTTAGAGATTTAAAAAATTCTTAAAAAAGCTAAAAAAATTTTAATTTTACAAACATTTTGCAACAAATTAAAATTTTTTTTGTATGAAATTATTATTTAATATTAACCTTTATGAAATGCAATTAAAACCAAATATCAAATATTAAAAATAATAAAAAATTGCGAAGACGGTACCATATCGCCTTAATTCATCAAAGAAGAATTCATCACAACCAGGAACGAAAACAATTAATTCATCTTTAGTGGCTAAAGATTTTATTATGTGTTTAAAAGCCACACAGCACACACAATTAAAACCAATATAAGAATACACTATTATCAAATATTAAACTATTTTCACACCATTTTGTACCCGATGCTACCGGACGTAGCCACCATCGCTTCCTCCGCCATTGTAGTTCTTCCTTCCTTCTCCATTCCGATGGCAGCGCCACCTATATAGTTTTGTTTTTGTCCGGTGATCTTACACGCCCCACCAACGGAAGTACATGCGTCATATTTAGTGACCAGGTGCTGAAAGAAAGAGGTTAGTCACACACGCACGAGAGTCCTACTGCTGGAACAAATACCTAACTTTAGTTGAAGAGAGTGCACTATGTAATAAAAAAATTAGGCATGTCTAAAATATGATTATTAATACACAAATATATATAAAAAACAATAAAATAAGGTTATAAAATTATAACTATATATAATAAGACTACTATTCTGAAATAAATACTGCAAACACTCAGGCTAATCAGCAAAAGGTAATCGAGAGAGGGCGTCAGCAATGTTATGGTTTTTCCCCTTACGGTATATAATACTCAACTCATAACTTTGCAAATCTAGGGACCATCGAGCTAATTTTGCACCATGCGGTAATCCTTTAGTCAAAAATGAGAGTGGGTTGTGGTCAGACACAACCTGTATGTGAGATCCGAAGATTCAACAGTAAAACTTCTTTAATGCACATATCACGGAATAGGAATCTCGCTCTGTCGTGGACCAGTTCATTTTGCATTTGGTTAATTTCTTATTGTAGAATGATATCGGGTGTTCCATTCCATTTTCATCCTTCTGTGCAAGGCCTGCGCCGACTATAGTAGCAGAGCATCTGTATACAGCTGAAAAGGGCGGTTCAACACAGGGGTATAGAGAGTAGGCATTTCGGTTAAGCTTTTCTTCAAACATTGAAAAGATTCTTCAGCTGTGTCGTCCCAAGGAATTTTATTTGGAATATTCTTTTTAGTTAAATTTGTCAAAGGCAAAACAATAGAAGAAAAGTACTTAATATAATCACTATAATAGCTAGATAAGCCAATCAGTCCTCGTAACTGTTTTTTGGTCGTTGGTCTTAGTAGCTATGACATAGTTTCCAATTTTTGAGGATCTGGAGCATGTTTTCCAGAACCCGCCACATGACCTAGAAATTTAACTTGGCTCTTTCCGAAATCACTATTCTCTATACTAACAGTTAATCCAACTTCTCTCAAAGTCTTAAAAACATTTTTTAAGTGTTGCACGTGATCTGACCATGTTTCCGAAAATACTGCCACACCGTCTATGTAGGATCTACAGTACTTTTGATGAGGAATCAATACTTGATCCATAGATTTTTGAAATGTACTTCCCGCAAACTTCATTCCAAAGGGTAGGACTTTCCACTGATAATGTCCGGAATGAGTAACGAATGCAGAAAATGTTTTGAGTTCTCTTTCATAGGGATTTTCCAGTATCCCTTCGTGAGATCTAAGACCAATATAAAATGAGCTTTGTCTATCTCGTATATTAAATCTGTTGCATGTTTCATTGGATATGCATCAGGAATAGTAAAACTATTCAAAAGTCTAAAGTCTATGCACAATCTAATACTTCCATCTTTTTTCACCACACACACCACCGAGTGCGACCAATCACTGTCACTATGTTTAATCCAGTCCATATCTAGCAGCTCAAAGATTTGACGTTCAACTTCTTTTTGAAGAGCAATAGGAACTCTGTATGGTTGTAATCTTTTAGGTGAACTATCTGCCGTAACTTTAACAGAATGACCTTTCACTTTGGCTTTTCCAGGACGATTCCGGAATATCTCTTCATATCTTTGTTACAAATTTCTTAACTGGTATTTCTATTGAGCATTTAAAACATCAGGCATTTGATTCACTTGATCAAATGTTATTCCCACATGATCAACTCTTGAGATATAAGGTCTTAGTTTATTTACATGTAATTCTCTAGTACTACCTTCTTCCATTTGTACTATACAAGAGTGGTGTCTAGTGAGCTTTACTACCTTAGCTGGTCCTATCCAAGTGTTAAGCAATTTATGCGTAGATGAAGGCATAAGGATGAGTACTTCATCTCCAACATAAAAACTTTTTTCTCATGATCTTAAATTATAGTGTGAAGTCATGCGTTCTTGATTTTTAGCACTGTT
Organism: Trichonephila clavata; assembly: GCA_019973975.1. Classification (NCBI taxonomy): domain Eukaryota; kingdom Metazoa; phylum Arthropoda; class Arachnida; order Araneae; family Nephilidae; genus Trichonephila; species Trichonephila clavata. Next base: position 23,176 of record BMAO01004089.1, read on the forward strand.
TTCCGATGCGATCTCGTGTGCATCTTGCAACTTCTTTTGCAATTGTTTCAAGTATTCTTCAACAAAACGAGCAGTACCAGTAGGGATTTCCCTTTCTCCTGTCCAAAACTCTTTTAAAATAGTCATCGGTCCAGATGGTAGTCTACCATAAACCAATTGGTATGGTGATACACCAGTAAGTGCATGAGGTATTTCTCTATAAGCGAAAAGCAAATATGGGAGATGGACATCCCACTCATTTCCATGCTGTTGAATATTTTTGTTTAACATGTTTTTCAATGTTCTATTCCAACGTTCAACTGCTCCCATACTTTCAGAATGACCTGGAGTAGAAAACCTAGGAGATACTCCCAGCCCGTCTTGAAAGGCTTGAGTCAATTTTGTGGTAAAATTGGTACCTGGTGTGTACATATTGTTTTTGGGAACCCAGTTTGACAGAAAATTTCGTCAGCACTTCGCAGGTAGTTTTTACAGTAATATTCTTGGTTGGTATGGCTTCCACCCACCTTGAGTACAGATCAATGGCACATACGATATATACGTGCCCTCTTCTTGATCGAGGTTCTAACGGTCCAACGCAATCCACGCTCCACACTTCAAATGGATTGTTAGGTCTTACAATGGGCTGGATCGGAATTCTATCTCTTTACGTCACAGTTCTTCGTAACTGACAAGGTTTGCTTGCTTGCTTCGCAATATGTCTTTACGTCCCTCTTTAACGATGGCCAGAAAAAGGAGTATTTAATGCGCTGCTTTGTTTTTTGTTCTCCTAAATGTCCAGCTAACGGAATTTCATGAGCCATTAGTAGAATTTCCTTTCTTTTACACACAGGCAGAACAACTTGTTTGATTGGTTTCCCACGAACAACTTCATTATGCATCAACAGATCATCTTGTATTTTATATGCCTTTTCTTTTTTATTTGCTTGTTCCCAGATGCTTATTAATGTTTCATATTCTTTCTGAAGTCTTATAAAAGTACTTCTAGTCTCACTGCTAAGATTGGATCTCACTTCGTTTTCAATGTTGACTGCGTCTGTCGACACTTCTATGTCAGAGTATGAACTCTCTTCAAATGTTAGGACTTCACAGACGGTTGAATCCTTAACTTCTTCCATTTGGACCCCAATATCCATGATTTGCCTTGCATTCAGACTGCATAACTGTATGCTTTCCAAAAGGGCTTCATACGCGGTTTGACAAACTACATATCGTTCATTAGTTTCTTTAAAACGGCACATGTTATTGGTATTGCATTATTCCATCCATCATCGATCTTTATATTAAATGTTCTTAGGGGAGCGACTTCACTATCCCCAAAAGCTGATATTAACTTGATCTTCCTTTCGCCGGTACTCTCAATGTCTTTAACTAAATCAGCTCGCACCACAGAGATTTGAACTCCGAAGTCTACCGTTCCATCCAAGATGACATCTAAACACTTCACTTTTATAACCTTCAATTTATCAATATTCTCTACCAGAAAATCCCACGTTGATTCAGGAGCATCTATTTTCGCTGTTACAATATTCTTAGTGGCATCTTCAGCTTGCACTGCATTACTTTGAGCTTTGATTGGTGAGAAAAACTTTTTCTTTTGCGGGTTTAATTATAATGCGCTTGATGACTGTTGTCGTTGAAATGGTTATTGTATCTGCAATTGGCCATCCCCTCTTTATTTCTTACGTCTCTCCCTTCCAATTGATGTAGAGAGCTGTGGGTATTCAAAGGAAGTGTATTACGATACGTTTTCTCTTTATTTATAAATGGAACTGCTGGCCGTTTAGTTTTTCCACGGACATCCTCATATTCATCAAGTTTTTAGACCAGCACCTTTGGAGTTTTTATTTTTGCCCATTCATCGATAAAGTGTTCGCAAATCTCGGTTGGAACTTTCTTCTTCATTCGGTCTGTTATAAGGAGATCTTTAAGGTCGTCGAAGGTTTGAATACCTAAGCCCTTAAGCCATTCTTCAAAAAATTTCTTATCTCAAAATAAAAATCTCTCCAAGTATCATCGGGATTCTTTTGGTGTTTCACGAACAACTAGCGGAATTTCTCGGGACTCAACTTGAATCGTTGAAGCAATAGCCCTTTTACAAATTCGTAATCGGTTTCTGGTTCACGAGCAATAAGACCTACAATATCCGAAGGTAAAATACTGATCAGATGTGTCACCCAATACACTTTTGGCAAATTCATAATTTTTGCTTGACGTTCAAATGATACCAGGAATAAACTAATATCATCAGATTTCGGGTCAAACTTCGGCATCAGATTATGTAAATCAATCTTGAATTGTCCTGATTCTTTCACTTCGTCTTCACTTCCTCCTCCTTGCAACTCGATTCGTTTCTTCTGGAGTTCGACATCCATCTCGTCCTTCCTCTTCCTTTCCTCGAGCTCGTCCAGTCTCTTCCGTTTCGCCATTTTCATCTCTTCTTTTCTTTTTCTCTCATCTATAATAATGTTTATTTGTTCTATACAAAAATCCTCGTCGAAATTTTTATTATTCAAGATAGCCTCTCTTAACTCAAATATTTTTAAACTAAGAGCATCTTCAACCCCCATTTCCGTAGCCATAATCTGCAAGTCAGTTTTTAATCACTTACCTAAAAATGTCATCTCGCAACTTATTATAACTATCCTAAGTCAATTTAATAAACCTCTAATTCAAAAAGCAAAAATATGCTTAATTAATCAAGGTTGGTTTAATATTTAAAAAAAAATAGTTTTGTAGTTCTTTAGCATAAAATTTACAAATTTATACCTTGGATGCTAATTTTTGCATATGACATAGAATAAAATGAAAAATTGAACCAAATATTATTACTACAATAATAATAAAGTATAGTGCCACAAAAATATCTTAATTTCTTAGAATTTGTACCACTAAAGATTTTTATAAATCACAAATATAAAATAAAAATATCTTTGTTCATTTCATTTTCACAATATAAATCAAAAAATAAAAATGCCATCAACATTTAGCAGAAATAATTAAAAACAATAAAAATCATCACAATGCTTTAAAACACATTCGAATATCTGACTCTTCAAGTATACCACAAAAAAAACACATACTCAACAAAAAAATTCTAATTAGCAGAGACAATAGCCTTAATGGTATTCAAAAAGAAGAAAAAAAACAGTTATTACACTTTATTCCACAGAAAAAAAAACAAATAAAATCGAACATTCAGCACACAACCTTGAACTGTCTCCCTTCTATTTTATTTACTTTTGCGTACTCAGCATTCGTTAAAATGGTAATGAGTCATAGTTACATCTACTAAAAGTACAGAAAAGAAATGGATATCTCTTTTTTTAAACTACTATGTATTATGTAACTGAGGGGAAAAAATCTTTTTTAACATATAATGTGCATTTCACACCAAAAAAATTATACACTTTAATGTCTGCTTAAATCAAAAAAGAGATTATGACACTTAATTGAATTCAGTAAAATATATTTTAATGCTATAAATCATCCATCAATTCAAACAATTAATTTAATTTAAACACTCTTCTTCCTTTTTTTTTTTTGAGGTTGAAACTCAACAAAATTTTATACTTTCAAAACAATTATATGTGTGAGCTGATGTTCAATTTAAATAGAAATAATATATATATATATATATTTCATATCGTTTCTATAATAAAACTAAAACCAAACAATATCTGAACTGATGTTCAATAAAAATAGATTAATGTATATCAATACTCCATAACATTTCTGATGAAGAAACCAAAACAAAAAATATATGAACTGATGTTCAATAAAAATAGAATAATATATATCAATATTCCATATCGTTTCTGATGAAGAAACCAAAACAAAAAAATATCTGAATTGATGTTCAATAAAAAATATAATAAATATATACCAATATATAATGCACTCTCTTTACATTTCATTCTACCAATAATAATTTTAATCTGTGAGTGTGGACTCACTCTTACATGGATTTTGACGAATCTTCATCTTACACCACTACACCAATTACTATTCACTTGTAGATCCGCTGTAGGTTCTTAATTCATCAAAGAAAAATTCATTACAACCAGGAACGAAAACAAGGAATTTATCTTTAGTGGCTAAAGATTTTATTATGTTTTTAAAAGCTACACAGAACACAATTAAAACCAATATAAAAATACAATATTATTAAATATTAAACTATTTTCACACCTTTTTGTACCCGGTGCTGCAGGACGTAGCCACCATTACTTCCTCCGCCATTGTAGTTTTCCCTCCCTTCTCCATTCCGATGGCAGCGCCACCTATATAGTTTTGTTTTTGTCAGCGATCTTACACCGTTTCTCTTTATTTCTGAAATTGAACACAAATCTGGAAATAAAACTATAAATTATAATTATTTAATGAAAATTATTACTTAAAGAGAGGATTTGACTTAAAAAATTATTGTTTGACGAAATAATTAAGTGTGTAGAAGTCATAGTTATTAGTTCTGTCAAATATAGTTCTTTCAAAGAAATTCAATTCCTTGGGCGTAAAGCATCAATAATTTCTTCCATGGCAAAAAATGGTCTTGGTCACCAGAATTCCAGGTGCTCGAGTCAGAAAGATTGACTCCACGGGAGATGAGATCAGCAGTATTATCACGAGATGAAATATGTTTCCACTGATAGTTAGATGTAAGAGCTTGAATTTTGGAGCCTCTGTTTGCAAGAAAAGATTTTAATTGATGAGGAGATGAATTAATTCAAGTATAGAGTCTGAAAATAGCAATATCTTGTCAATGTTCAATTTCAATGAAAGTACAACTCTGTTTACCAACTGTGAAAGCAAAAGACAGGAACACAGTTCTAGTAGTGGAATAGAAATCGTCTTTAAAGGAATAACTCGTGATTTACTGGCAAACAATTTGGTTGTTTGAGTATAATTTTCAGAATAACGTCGTAGATAAACCACTGCTCCCTAAGCCGCCATCGAAGCGTCATAATATCAAAGTAAAATTATGTGTTTAGAATTATAGGTCAAAATATATCTATTGATGGAAATATTTTCAATTTTCTTTAAAGTGGAAACAAAATTATTCCACTCAATGCACAATATGTCAGAAAGTAGTCATCCCAATTAAGTTTCTCTAGCCAAAGTTTTTGGAGAAATATTGTTGATTTAGTTACAACTGGTACAATTAATCCAAAAGCACCTTACAATTTAGCAATAGTAGATAGACTTTTGGTGTAAATAGTTTTTCTTTTACTGATACTTAAAAATTAGGAGTGTGACTTTGGACTCCACACCAATTCCAATGTTTTATTTGTACATTATCAATATTTAACGATTCTGAAATTAGGAAACTACCTTTATGGTTAATTGTATTAATAGATCCACAGATAATAAATCTGAAAAATGTATTAATGAGAGATAAATTTGTGACGGATTTATACGCGTTTCTACTAATTTTTTCTTTTCACTTAAGATCAAAATATTTATTTCAACCAAAATTCACCGAGAAACCAAACGTGATTTATATAAATGAGGAATAATATACAAATTTGGTTTTCGCGAGTTGAAAGAGAGTGAAGTAAGAGGTCAGTTTAAGTTAGGTGAAGCAAATGACTGTGGACACGTACTTATTGACAAGCTAAAAGGAGTTGATACTTTTGATGTGTGCAAGGAGAAGTGGTTAGAGTAAATTCAGGAAGCGTATAATTTCAGGAAGAGGAAGCCACTGTTCCAGGAACTGGAGAAAAGACGGATGCCCGAATCCTGGTTCGAGATGCAGCGTAGGAAGAAGAGACCAGAGGCACCAAAATACCGTATAAAAAGAAAAGTGACCTCGTCCATGCCGTATCGTCCATCATTAAAGCGATTCAGGTAGATAGACTATGATATGCAGTCGGAGGGAAGAGGAGCAATTCCAGGGCCCTCCCGCAGAGAGGAGAATAGAAAATCAAGATTCAACAGGTTCCGTCCAGTCCAGCAGGAACGGCATTGCCCTTACAACCTCCGGAGCCGACGTCGAGTGGACAGCAGCAAGGATCGGAATGCCGCAGTAGGAAAAAACGACCCAGCAGAAGCATATCAACTTCAACAGACTCAATGGATGAGAAGGAGACCCAGAAGGTTGGAGCGGAGAGAGGAAAGCCTTAGGAAAAGGTCATCTAGTACAAAGGCCGTGGCTGGAGACAGAGCCTATGCAGATTGGATCTAAAGATTAGCCAGGTTGTATAATTCTAATTTGTTTATTTTCCCTCTGACAGACAGTTCAGGGTATTTTCCATGTGGGCTAGTCTAAAATTTTTGTTTTGTAAAATTTAAAGTGTACAAAAGTCGTCACTACGATGTGTACGTTTTTCATATTGTTTGAAAAATGAACTTTTGTATATAACATTTTTCCAAATTGTGGAAAAACATTTGTTTGATTGCATTTGTTTTGCTACACATTAAAGACATGGCTTTACAAGTGAGATTACTTGTATTGTTTGTTGTAATATATTGTATGCTTGAAAATGTATATATTTTTGTGTGTAATTATTAAAATGTATAAGTATTATCTGGTTTCGGACGCGGCGTATTAGGATAACTAACAATAACATTAACAGCGCAGCACGATTGGTTGGTAGTTTTTTATAAAATGAAACCAGATGAAGGTTATTTTGATATGAAACTGTATATATTTTACATAAGCTCTATCATATTTGTGTCAATATGGAAATGGTATAATGTTTCTGTGCGCTGAATGTCATATTTTGATAAAATAATTGATCCAGTCTCCTTTCAGGTTAGCAGTCCCTGAATCTAGAGATGAGATATAAGATGGAGATAAATATGAATAATGCCGTAAAGATTGCATTATAAATATTTTGAAAACAATATTAGGAGTTAAGTAAAGTGCATGATCAGGGTTTTTTCTCCTTGTGTCAAGGTTTTCCGCTGATCTTCGCCAGATTTGGATGCACTGTAGTGTTGTTATGTGCAAGGTAAATAAATGTGGTGGAATGTCCTTTAGAGTAATCAATTTTGTCTATGCAAGGTCAATTAAAATTGTTGAGTTAGAGAGTTCCAACTTTAATGCAGGTTCAGCGTTCTTGAAGTGTTAGGCATTTAACGTAATTTCTATCGGGTCGCTTAGACCCTCCAATAAATAAAAAAAAAATTTCTCGGAGAGGGCTGTGAGGAATCTATCCGGTTTTCACTAATTCTTTTTTCCCTTTCAATCAAAATATTTATTTCAACCAACATTCTTCGAGAAACCAAATATGATTTATGTAAATGAGGAATATTATGTAAATTTGGTTTTCGCGAGTTGAAAGAGAGTGAAGTAAGAGGTCAATTTAAGTGAAGGGAAGTAAAGTGAAGCAAGTGCGCTGTCGAAACGTACTTGTTGACAAGCTAAGTGGAGTTGATACGTTAGAAGTGTGCAAGTACAAGTGGTTAGTAAAGATTGAAAAACAGTCGAATTAAAGAGCGTGGAGCTATCGTCAATTGATCCAGGTAAAGATAGTGAATGAAGGAACCAGAGCATTAAAGAATCTGATATCATAAAATTGATTAAGAAAAGCTGATTATTAATATGTGGCGTATTTGTAACTGAGCGTATTTAGGTTATCTTAGATTCAGTTGATGTCTGGTGAATTGTAGCCACTCCTTACCTTAATACATTCCTGTTTATCTGAAAACTCGGCTAGATGTGTAGGCGGACTTAAATGATTTACTGTCATTATTCACATTCAAACTGATTTATTGATTCGTATCAGATATTATGAACAGGCACAACACAATTCTAATTAAGATATATAAACATGAGTAGACTGCAGAAGTGAGATATAAATACAAGTTGAGAAAATATTACAGAATTTCAATTAAATCTAAGATAGCTTAAAAGCGCATATTTACAACTACGCCTCACACTAATAATCAGAATTTACTTAATTGAAATCACAGCATCTGTTGTTTTAATGCTTCCGTTCCTTTACGGCGAATTTCAGGCAGTATCTTACCTGGGTGAATTGACGATGACATCACGCTCCGAATAGTGAATTCCAATACTTTTATTCCTCCTCTCTTTGCGCACATCAAAATGTATCAACCTTGCTTAACTTATCAACTACTACGTGTCGACCGTTCGCTCTGTGCACTTTACTTTAAATCTTCTCACTTCCTCTTACTTAGCACACTTCAACTCGCGAAAACCGAATTTATATAATATTCCTCATTTACATAAATCACATTTGGTTTCTCGATGAAGGTTGGTTGAAATAAATATTTTGATTGAAACGTAAAAAAAAAAGAATTAGTGAAAACCCGTATACATTCGTCACAACCCTCTCCGAGGAAAAAACGTTATTTATTGGAGGGTTTAAACGACCCAATAGAAATTACGTTAAATGCCTAACACTTGAAAAACGCTGAACCTGCATTAAAGTTGGAACTCTCTAACTCAACATTTTTAATTGAACTAACATAGACAAAAATACCTACTCGAAAGGGCACTCCACCTGGTTTATTTATCTTTAATATAATATCCCTAAAGTGCATCCCATTCAGGGAAAACGTTGACATAAGGGAAAAAAGTCCTAAACATGCACTTTACCTAAGTACTAATAAAATTTTTAAAAAAATACTATATAATCTCCCTACGACATTCATTTTTCTTTCATTTCATCACTAGAATCAGGGACTGCTGCGCTGAAAGTAAACTCCATCAATATTTTATCAAAATATGACATTCAACGCACATAACATTATACCATTTCCATATTGACCCAAATATGATAGACATTATATTAAATATATATACAGTTTCATATCAAAATAACCTTCATCTGGTTTCATTTTTAAAAATTCCCAATCAATCGCACTGCGCTGTTAATGTTATTTTTAATTATCCTAATTACGCCGCGTCTCAAAACCAGAAATTCCTTATACATTTTACAAATTATACACTCAAATATATACATTTCCAAACATACAATATATTACAACACTTTAAATTGTACACTTTAAATTTTATAAAACAAAATTTTAGACTAGCCCACATGGAAAATACACTGAACTGTATGTCAGAGGCAAAATAAACAAATTAGAATTATATAACCTGGCCTATCTTAGATCCAATCAGCATAGGCTTTGTCTCCAACCACAGCCTCGGTACTGGCTGAACATGTCCTAAGGCTGTTCTCTATCCGCTCCAATCTCCTGTACCTCCTTTCCTGAAAGTGCGTCTGATGTATTTGAAATGATATTGCTGGGCTGTTCTTTCCCACTGGGGGATTCCGATTCTGGCTGCTGTACACTCGACGTCGACTGCGGAGATCATAAGGCATGGCCGTTCCTGCTGGACCGGATGGGACCTGTTGAATCTGGATTTTTTTCCCTCTTATCTACGGGATGGTACTGGGATTGCTCTTCTTCCATCCGACTGCATATCACAGTCTCTTCTCTTGAATCGCTTTAATGATGGACGAGGTCATTTTTCTTTTGATGCGTGATCTTGGTGCCTCTGGTTTCTTCTTCCTTTGCTGCATCTCCAACCAGGATTCGGGTCTCTGTTTTTTCTCTCGTTCCAGGAACATCCGCTTTCCTTTCCTACAATGGTACGCGTT
>BMAO01004089.1:33784-76288 GCA_019973975.1 Trichonephila clavata
TTTGACGACTCATAATTCAGAGTTTCTTGGCATAGTCTGAAGTCTCTTACATGTAGGACAGTAGGACGACATAACTTCTACGTCTAACACCTTACCAGTATCAACTGATATTGCAGCAACACAACCATTCATAGACGTATAGCCTCTACGCTGCCATGTGCCATCCACAGATATGCCACATTTTACAAAATCAGATGAAAATTTTCTTTATATCCACAATTTCAGTAGCAGCTTTTTTCATGGATTCCTCAGCTACTTCCTGGACCACTTTTAAAAGCTTTGCTTCCTGATTTTTGAAAGCAGTTTTGTCAGTCGAGGCAAATTTAATGTTGAGCATAATTTAAATGCACAGCAAAAACCCTTGCCTATCTGCCGCATACATATACTAGCCTGGTATTTATGACTGGTGCATTTACAACTTTTTTTGATGAAGCAAATGCAAAGAAAAAGTCACAGCATTTACATTTTAGTGTAAAATGAGAGCATAATCCATACATGGAATCCTCAAAAGCTCTACTTTTTCAGCAAAACATTTTGGGCAGCAAAGTTTAGAAAATGCATCACAATAAGCTCAAGATCAATGATTCTGTTACCAAACAGAGGACCAGGCATGCAGTTGACATACTCTCATTTCCCAATTTTGAAGAACTAGCAGTGCATTCAGGAATAGGTGTTGAATTGCTGTTATTTTCGGAAATTTTTGTGTATTTATTTCCAAAAAATTGTCTCTTACGCTTTCTAGCAATACTTTTCACCATTTTCAAGCAAAAATAAAACAGAATAGAATTATTTTTTAACTTTCTACGCTGTCGATTCTTTCAGTATGAAAATCAAACATATATGTAAACAAAGTCACTAAACAACAAATTTGATGCCAGATTTCCTACATAAAAAAGGAAAAATGTATTTCCAAATACATTTATATTTATTCTCAAATATTCTATTTTAATTTCTGACAAAATATTTGCATTAATTTTCATATTTCATGTCATATACCATGAAAGAGAAACGTAAACAAACAATTTGGGCCACTTCCGGTTAGCAGAAAGGCATTTCCGGTCAGAGAAATTCATGATCAAGTAATATTAAAAAAGCTGTAACTTGGCTTCTAATTAAGCTAGAAACAAAATTTTTACAGATTTAGAAAGATAAAAGATTGAATTTTAATATTTGATCAAAAACGAAAAAATCGATATTTTGACCGAAAATTGAGTTTTAAAGGTGTTCTGTCACCTTAAGATGGTGGGAGGGCACCACCTGGCTTTACGAAAATCAGGTTCAATGGCCTAGCTCTAAAGCAGTCCCCAATGAAAAGGCGGTAAATTTGGAGTTAAAAAATCTGTTTCAATGAATACCGCTAGAAAAGTTGAAGAGTTTAACTGGCACTGTAATTTTTCTTCTTCTTATATATCTAAAAGTTATTCGCATGATAGCTTGGATATTTCATTTCTTAAAAATTTCCAAAATAACCGATGTTTGTAAAGCTTCGGAAATAACATTTTCTGAAATTGGCCATGCGGAAAAAACTGTAATTAAATTAATACAAAGGGAAACTTTTGAGGGAGAAAGGGATGAGAAGTTGCGTCCTTTAAAACCATTTTTAGATAAATTTAGAATTTTGCGTGCTAGAACAAAACTTAGATTTCGGGAAGATACGGAGAATTTCAAGTTTCCTATTATTTTACCTAGCGATCATTTTACCTAGCATTTTACCTAGCTGATGTTCATTTGATGCTCGTACGTAAACATGAGGAACTTATGCATCCAGATATATCTATTGTAATGAATCATTTGATATAAAAAATTTTGGATTTTAAAAGCACGGAAATTAGTTTGACAAATAATACAAACATGCACTCGATGCAAAAGATTCTCGGCTCAAAAAACTGAAATAGTGCAATCTTCTTTACCAAAAGATAGGGTATGCGAGACTCTAAAATATTTTAAATTGCAGGTGTTGATCTTGCCAGTCCACTTCATTTAAAAGATAAACATAAGGGTTGGGTCGCATTATTCACTTGCGCTGTATTCCGTGCAGTGCATTTTGAACTATAATTACACTCTTTCTACCGCAGCATTTTTACAATCTTTAAGACGATTTATTTCAAGAAGAGGCCGACCACACATTATTTATTCAGATAATGGAACAAATTTTGTTGGAACTAATAGTGCACTAAGCTCTATTTATTGGGATGTAGTAACATTTAAAGCTAATATCCACACAAAAAAGTGGAAATTTAACCCTCCCAGTGCCGCGTGGTGGGGAGGATTTTGGGAAAGAATGATTCAAATGTTGAAACAAATTTTGAGAAGAATGTTAGGTAGAGCTTCGTTATATTACCAAGAGCTAAATACTGTACTATGTGAATGTGAACATGTGATCAATTCCAGACCTTTAACATACGTTTCGGAAAATGTTATTGATTTATCACCATTAACACCAGTTTTTTTTTTTGTAAGAAATTGAAACTTTTCAGATGTAACTCACATAGATTGTCTAGATCATCAAGAAATTAATAAGAGGATTAGACATGTTCAAGCCATCCGAGAACAACTTAAAAAAAGATTTCGAATTGAGTACCTAGGCGAACTGAGAGAGCAAACTCAACACCACCGGAAATCAAGATCCTTAACGGTGGGAGATGTAGTTGTACTAGAAAACAATTTAAAGAATCGAACTATGTGGTCATTTGCCAGAATAATTGAACTTAGTCCGGGAAAAGATGGACATGTTAGAGTCGCTCAAGTAAGAACTGAGACTGGGGAGTTGGTCAGACCAGTACAGATACTATACAACCTGGAACTACTAGAACCAGAAATTAATTTACCAAAAGAACAGACTGATTCTGTCAATCGCACAAAGAGAGACAGAAAAATAATTTCTCCTAAGCGTATGACATACGCCTAAAGTGTGTGTATTTTGTAAAGTATTGCTTTGGTGTAAATTGTGTTGCATTTCAGCACAGCATCTTACAGGGCCCATATTATTATTCATTTTGTTGTATTCGAGTTTTTGCAGCTTCCAAAACTCAAAGATGGGAGGATATTGCGAACGGAGACAGAAGAGAGTGTTGGAAGAAGACTTACGAGCAACTGAATTTTGACACAGGAGATCGCTTGGGGTTTCTCGTCTCGCCTGTGGCAACAGGGGGAGCCGACATGCTCCGAAGGAGGGAAAGAGAGGATTCCTCTAGATGCGTTTGGATGCAGAAGACGGCATTTTGAGCGTGCACGATAATATTTAACCTTTTTTATGCATCCAGTAAATAACTTAATAAATAATTTATTTAATTGAGTAACGCCGTCGCTACATCATTGATTAGAATTCAGTTTACTGATTTGTAAACGTGTTCTATTCCGAGAATCTAATTTTATATTGGACAACTATAAATAAGTACACAGACAAACATGACAAGTAACGTAAAATAGGCAGATTTAACATAAGAAATTAGAATAAAAATAAAAGTTACACATAAAATTTAATAAAATTATTTCCTACCAAATAGGTAGACTATTATCATCCAAAAATATTACAATATTAAGAAAAAAAATGTGAAGTTAAAACACAACAAGTCAACAACGAAGTATAAGAATTTTCCACGGTAACGCGTTTTGTTCGCCAGTGCATCACGGGTTTCAGACCCGGCGTCGCTTCTCTGTGAATTTAGTCCATTGTAAACTGAATAGTAAATGCAAAACATTAAAATGCGTCCAGTAGTCTAGTGCACAGAGTTTAAAATTGTTCTGTTTGTTTATTTTTTCAATAAACAATTTATCAATGCGAAAAAAATAATTGCACAAAAAAATGTTCCGCACATATTTCATTAAAAAAATAATAATTTTCTGAGAATAAAATTCCTGGAAATATTTGAGGAATAAAAAACTTTAAAACAGAATTCAGACAAGAATTATATTCTGATATTTCGGGATATGAATAAAAGTCGGAATCCAGGAGCTGCAAACTACACTGGTGTGCAAAAATTAAGGACGAAGTCGAGAAATTAGCATATCAGCTGAACGAAGAGGCAGAGCGGACAGAAAGATCAATCAGGAGATTAAGTGAGATGATGTACGGTAGCACATGCGCAGATATGCAGTTAGACGTAATGGGGGAGTGTCTGAGTAGTAAAGCATGTTGTCGGTGTAAGATTAGTATTTCTGGCAAAGAGATTGCACACCATATAGCAGTTAAAATCAGACCGAGTTGCTGCCTCAGCGAGAAATGGCGAATAAACAATCTGTTAGACGACATCTGGATGCTTTTACCCGAGGTCGAATCATTGGGAAGTTGGAGGAAGGTCGCAGTGTGACAAGTAAGGTTTCACAGAGTTCGGAATTGCTTACAGCATCGTTTCACGACTTTGGAGACAATTTCAAACTACAGGAACAGCTATCCGGGGTTCAGTAGTGGTCGTCCACGAGGAACCACACCCGCAGATGACCGGTATATTGCCTTACAAGCCAGAAGAAACAGGTGGCAGACAGCGGAAGAAATCACTAGACACAGGCGACTGGACGACCGATATCGCGTTTTACTGTGGCCAGAAGACTGCACGGTGGTGGTCTGTTTGCACGACGCCCTGTACGGTGTGTACCTCTAACGCCTGCCCATCGGAGAAGGCGTTCTCTGTGGTGCCGGGAACACCGGAATTGGAGAGACAATGAATGGGGACGAGTACTCTTTACAGATGAGAGCAGATTCAGTCTGAGTAGCGATTCTCATCGCATACTCATCTGGAGAGAGCGGGAAGCCGCAATCATCCCTCGAACATCATTGAAAAGGACAGAGGTATGGAGGTGGCGGTGTTCTCGTTTGGGGAGGCATCATGCTTGGTAGTCGTACAAACCTTCACATCTTCGACGCAGGTTCAGTCAACGGGACCCGTTATTGTAACGACATTCTTCTTTCATATGTGCGTCATTTTAGAGGCGCTATGGGTCCGCAGTTCCTTTTCATGGACGACAATGCACCATGTCATCGCACAGTAGCTGCCGAACAGCTCTTAGAGAGTGAGGATATTGAACGTATGGATTGGCCGGCACGATCTCCGGATCTCAATCCCATCGAGTATGTATGGGATTTTCTTGGCAGACGCTTGGCAGCTCGTACCTTACCACCAGTAACGATTCCGGAGCTTCGATTGGCGCTGGAAGACGAATGGGCAGCAATGCCTCAACAACTCTTTGACACCCTCATTCTCAGCATGGGCAGACGCTGTAAAACCTGCCTAGCAGTCAGGGGAGATCATATCCCCTACTAAAGACCGGATATTTCTTGCTGGACACCCATCACAGGGATGTTTTGGCCTTCAGTCGCATTGCGCTCCATGCTACTTTTTCAATAAAGCTTCTTTTTATCCCTCTGATTTCTCTTTTAGTAAGTGTTGCCTACATTACTCATGTCCTTACGTATTGGGGATCTTACGGTATTAAATGTGTTGATTTGGAATGCTTTTGTACAAAGTTATATTGAGAAAACCGTCTCGTCCTTAATTTTTGCACACCAGTGTATATTCTGATGTATTTCACAGCATCATTTTTATGCTAGAGCAAAATAAATATGAATATTTTAAGTATAAAAGTCTCATCAACATTTTCATGATTGTAACTACCACCACTAAAAGGATTGCATCAATACGAAAATGAACCAAATCGTCCGTAATTTGGACTTGCAAATTTTATCTCAATATTATGAGGCCCACATTAGCCAATGTTATTACTTTAGACCAGGGGTAATAAAACTTTTTTCCCGTTATGCCACATACATATGATAATTATTTCATATGGGCGGCACGAGAATTAATGGGTAATGGGGCACAATAAAACTAAGGTAACATTGGAGTTTTAAAATGTGGAAAATTGACCAAAATATTCAATCGTTGATGGATTTTATTCTAAAATTACATTAATCTCGCTATCAAAAGGACACAAAATAATTTGGTTCATGTATTTTTTTAATAAGTTATGGGATACTTTTGATTACATTTCATCCATGTTTATATGTCTCTTGTTTATATTCTATCATACAACAAGGCTACCATGCAGTTTTATAATCTGATCTTTTTTTCTTAAAACAAAAAACGTCACTTATTTTTATTTCAAATATTAATTTATTAAGTCCCGAATGGTAACAGACTTTTAACTGAATTCTAGACTCTGTGTGTGGGGGGGAAGTCAGTATTGTTTGTGTATAATTCATTCCTGTGTATTTTTTTTCAAATTTATTTAAACATTTTTTTTAAATTTTACTAAAGCAAATAGTTGTTTTGGGAATTAAATATCAATTTGATTTTTTTAGTTAGTAAAATTAATAAGTTTGATCTTAAAACAGCCAAATATAGAAAATTTCGAAACCATCATTTTTAAAGGAAAAAATGTCCTCCGAAAATAATACGAAACGATGTCGAAATTCACCTGAAAGACCAACTTTTGTGGAAAAAAAAAACTGAAATTCTAAGATCCGGACATTAAAATCAATACTCTGACATTAGTATAAAATTTTTCCTACCCGAGAAACTAGTTGCATTTCAACGCAAACAAGCTATATTTCCTAAATTATTACAGAATTCATAGTAAAAGTATTCACTCTATGTTGTTATCAAACACCACCAGTCTTGGCGTACTCCGTAAAAGTTGTTTTTTATGTATTCTTGTAAAGGAAGATATGGAACTTTTTTCGCAAGTTTCCAAGAGAAGGTAAAAAGTTTGCACGATATAAATAGCAAGCTAGTTAGAGCTTTCTTATATAAAAGGCTATGATTCTATGCAAGCTATTTATTTGCTAAACGTGCCAATAATTGAGAAAAACATTTGACCAATGTATATATAATTTTTTGAATTGGAATCAAAATCAAGAGACATCTTGAAATTTCATGTGAAGCAGTTAGAGAAGCTGACAAAAGAGTCGATGATTCTTTATAAAAAAATAAAGTCATTGATGTGTCTCATATGTTGGCACTTTTCAAAAGCAATGACATACGTATATATTTAGGATTAGTTATTGATATCCTTAACTTTAAGAGAAGTATTATTAAAGTATTTTCAGAATTGTGTGGGAATCAGGTGAGTCGACAGTACGGACGATCAATATAGCAAAAGAACATTTGAAGTCATGGACGGGCATACTGCTTTAATGATGAGGCCCGATCAATTAGTGAATGCCAAATGATATTTATTTCCATACAAAGCTATGTGGACTAACATTCTTTCAATTTTTAACAGAAAATAGCATGGATTTGATGTCAAAATTGGATAAGCAGAGTTATTGAGACATATTGGAATGAAAGTGATTTGGCAAACACATCCAAAGTAATTTGATTGGCAGAAATGGTACAAAACTACCTAATATTTGCATGAATTACATAAAAAACAATGTACCAGGCACTAAAAGAATGAAAACTGAAATTAATGCCATCCTAATGAATCGTTCGTAAACTAACAAAAAACTTATGAATGGAAGGGGAATCATTTTGATTTGAACAAAACAGCAATTTTCAAGAATGAAACCTGAATATCACATATTTCCACAACAATTCATTGTTACATCAAGTTAATGAAAAAAATTGTGTCTGATGTCAGCATTTACCATCAGATTCTACACACGAGAGATGCACAGTAGGCAAACTCAAAAACTCTAATGAAAGGGCGCATAACTGCCTCTGCGAAAGAAAGATTTTGTCTTCAAAAAAAGTCTATATATAGAATTAGTTGAGACCAAAATGCAATTAAATACCATAATTTGAGTCATGTAATCTCTCGAATCAAAAGAATACCTATGTATGTAAATGAAAGATTTAAATAAATATTATTTAACAATGGAAACAATGAATTTCTCAAAATAATACATGCACCAAAAAAGAAATACTTCCAGTAAAGATGCTGCCTATCATGCCGGTGCCTTATTTTATTTGTCTTTTCTCTTTTGAGAAAGCTTGCAAAAAATTCCATGTTAATTTTGGGATAAAGGTTTTTTAATTTGTAATATCTGATGAAAAATTTTCTTACGACATATTGTGATTAATGAAATGCATAGTAGGGCTAATATAATAATAATCACGTATATTCTACCAATTTCATTGGTATAATGAATGAGTTCTCAGATAATGTTAATCATTATTTATGCCGTGCCCTAATGTTACCACGTAACAATAAAAATTACAGCATAAATTTTGCCTTTTCTATACTTATTATTTTAAAGTTATTCTATGTGAAATTTGTGATTATATATTTTTTTGAGACTTTAGATAGACTCCTTGTGTGCCAACAAGTATAAAACAAGGCTTACAAACGTAAGTCAATGCTCGATCAATAGCGGTAGGAATTTTTCAGTTCAGGGATACAAGCACAAATGGGAAATCGAAAGGTAAAAAGAAACAAGACGGGATGCAAATACAATAAACACAGTACAAAATACAACATTGCTCACATGCAAAAACGGAGACATTCAGTAATTAAAATTATACAATGGTGAAGGTTTGGAAGCACATGCGTGATCAGAATAAGATTTTCAAAATACAAATGCCTAAAAGCATGTATACATACAAATATTTAAGAATATACACACAGACATATATATACATACACACACATATATATATATATATACGCACTTTAAAAAAACAGATACATTCATACACAGTAATTGTTAACAAACACACAAAAAATAATAAAATAGTAAAAAAAAATTAAATTGACAATCTAAACAATACGAGAAAAAATGCTATTAATATATGCACAAAACGATGTAAAAGACTTGCTCTGAACAATGGCAGAGAAAGGAGGAGGCCACGCTATATTGTTCTTTTGTAGGCAATTCATGAGAGTACGTCTTTCGGAAGAGAATTTAGCACAAGCATTTATTAGATGCTTGACATCCTGGACTGAGTCACTGGAGCAAGAACACTGGTCAGTAGGCGACAAATTAAAGCGTTTCAAATAGGCTTTAAAGTTTCCATGCCCAGTTAGAAACTGGGTAAGTATAAAATTAGGTTGTGTGTGAAAGTGTTTAGCCTTTAAACGTCTCTGACTAGAAGGAATAAATTCCTTGGTGAAGAGCGCATTATTTGATATTTGATATAATTTATTCCACTCAAATAATTTTTTCCTTAAAAATATTTTTTATATGATTTCGGAATGCTCATAGGAATCAAAATGCTTAATTTTGTAGCTTCTTTTGCAAGCCAGTCAGCACGTTCATTGCCATAGATTCCGGTATGACCTCGAACAAAAGAAAAGTAAACTTTTACACCTCTGGCTTCGAAGAAAATTGATATCAATTTGCGTTTTAACAATCAGTTGATTTTGAGAATCAATGTTATTTAAAGCATATAAAGATGAAAGAGAATCGCTGCAAATTAAAAAATCCGATGAAAGGTTTTCGTTTTTACAGATCCATGAGACTGCTTGAGATATGCAAAGGAATTCAGCCTGAAACACACTATATTAGCGATTAAAAAGGAAAAAATCTAAATTATCTTAAAAATTAAAAAAAAAACTTCTTTAAATTAAAAATTTGCTTCCAAACCAAAATTAAATATGCTTTGAAATTTTTATCTCCAATTATTAGAAAACTCTCCAAAAGTATATTTCTAATAAAGAATTATAATTTCTTGGATATATTGCAGTAATAATGATTGTTTGAAAGACATTTCTGCATATATTTCTGTTCAATTCTTCTTTCTTCAAAAATAACTTCCAGATTGCTATTGTTTTTTATACCAGTGAATGACCAATTTGCTCTGCGTAATTAGGATGTTGCCTATTTTGTATTTTTTGTACAAAATCAAATAATGCACAGTTTCTCATCCATGATTAAATCTAAACAGTATGTCTTGATATTTTTTGCAGGAAAACTACAATTATTTTAAATTATATAATAGTATTACCAACAAGTGCCGAAGTTAATGCTGGTTTTAAGTGCCAGGGATTTTCTACGAATAAAAGCATATTCTTGAGATGCTCCCCTAATTCGTAAATCTATTTTTAAATTAATCGCGTAATATTGTTTTATAATTTAAAACGATTGTAGAGTTTTCCTGCAAAATATGAAAATAGCTTATGAAAATAGCTCCTGTGGTTTCCCCATACGTAAGCACGCAACATATATGTAGTTGTCCATACGATAAACATGGATTTTCTAAGTCCAAGTCCAAAATGGACATTGTATGACTTTAAGATTTATTAATGGTCATCGCGAAAGCCTAACGAATTAGGAATTGAAGCCTTTTAAATGGTATTGGATTCTGAAGGTATCAGTGGAATAAGTGGCAACAGGACGATTTCTTCTTTAAGCTTTACAACCAAAATGGTTGCTTCAAGAATATTCGCGGTAATTTTTTTGATGACAAAACGTGTACCGTTACATATGCTACTATGTAGATTTAAGTTACGAAGCAGAATAACCAGTGAACCAATATTGAACCGAAAAATGTGAGGTGACATTAATAATATATCCAGGGAATTCAAAAACTTTACACAGTTTCGTTTCCATCAACAATAGTGTCGATTGATTTAAAAGCATTAGATCACCTGGCAACACCTCGGTATCTGGAAGTTTATTTCGTCAACATCAGCATTTTTCTTTTGCCCAAAGTAATAGGATTACAGAGTCAGTCCTTACCTAGATAATTACATAGTATGGCCGGTAAGACACTCTCAGTCTGTTCCTTTTTTGTCTGAACAACAGTACGGAAATTGTCTAGCAATTTGATACATTGTGTATTTTAATGTAGTTCCACTTCACTGTTTCCAATATCCAGCAGTTGAATAGAAAATATTTGCGCTGGTTATCATCTCGTAATTCAACTCGTGTGTTTATGGTCCACGTTTCGCCCCAAAAGCGATTGTTTTAAATTTACATTAAACTTGTGAGCAAAAGTAGAGCAAGGAATGACTTGCAATGTCTGTCGAAAATCAACAAAGAGTAATAGGACAGCACAACCGAATATTTTTTTATTGTCATTTAAATCTTACAAAGTTCTATGTAAAGCTCCGAGTGAGCTTTTATGAGCAATGGTACATTCATAGAAGATTATGATTGAACTCCTTTGCAATTTCGTAGCAATTCCATTTTTTCAATGTTACGCATTGCGTCTGTTTTCTCAAGAATTTCTAATGGCAGCTGGAATTTTGAATGTGCAGTTTGTCCACCATTTAAAAAAATCGGCAGAAATGCCTGAATGTCAATTGCAGTGGAACCAGTGCAACCTGCAATTGCCAATGCAATTTTATGTTGGTAGTATTTTAGCAAGGCTGCGCCTGAAAGTTTAGTAGCTATGGAGAAAGAAATACGGAAGCGGGACTCGAACGCAAAGCCATTTGATTTCATTCCGGCAATATCTAGAAAAATTAAGGTATATTCTGAAATCCGAATCCAGATTCTCGTTCCCCATCTCAAGACGCACCTGGTTCCGACTTTGGGTACCTCTACTCGCAGGAGTAGAGGCGTTTCCTCCCTTGAAAAGGATGGCAATACTATCTTCCAACATTATCCTTCAAAATTTACAAGAGTTTCTAAAGTCCGGTTTCATATTCTTGTTTTCCACCCAGAAAAGCATCGGGAACACATTCTGCACACTCCAAGAATTTTAAGGTAAGCTCCTGCTATGGTTCACTTAAAATACGGTTGTCTAGCATTATTTGACACAGTAATGGAATTTCTCAAATTGGATTGACTATTCGAATCGACCTTCTCGAAATACGAAAATGGCCCACTTTTTGCACCCCTACGTCTGTAATTTAAACTGACACCGCCATTCAAGCATATTACGTTAATTCGGCATTTTTCGGTATTATCAAAACTCCTAAAATAAGATTTCAGATAATCCTTCCCCACTCCGAAACACACACATGACTGAATATCGGTACCGTAGTGCGTGAAAATTCAGCATCTAAAGGGAATGAAAATTCGTTAGTGGGACTCGAACGCGAAGCCATTCTACCTAATTTCGGCAATATCCTGCAAACTTATGGGGGGTTTTGAAATCTGATTGCAGACTCTCGTTTCCCATCCCTATATGCAAGCGTGGACTACTTTCGGCTCCTCTGAGCCTGCAAGTTCAGGCTCTGGAAAGGGGCATTAGGGTTGCCCCGCATTATCCAAAAAGCTAAGGGAATTTCTAATATCCGATATCGGATTCTTGTTCACCATCCTGAAAATGAGAAGAAAAGTACTTTTCCCGCTTCAAGATTTTTGAGGAAAGCTTTTGTGACCTTCAGCGAAATAGACAGTCGTTCAGAATTATCAGGCAAAGTCACGACAATTTTTCCTATTGGATATCAGATTCAGATTGCCGTCACAAAATACGTCAGGGACCAAGTTTTTTTAGGGTTTGCAATCTCGTGTAATATTTTCAATTCTAGGATACCGGGATTAGGATTAGACTATTTATTAAAAATACTTACATATTAACATAGTTGAAATTGCATAATAAAACTGAAAATATTATTAAAAATTGATTTAATATTATTTTATTCAAACAAATAAAAAAATTCATTCATCATAAAGAAACAAATAAAAATAGTACATAAAGAAATTTAAAAAAAACATTTCTTCATTTCTTGTGTTTCTGTAAATAAGCTTATAAAAACATAGCTCCTCCAACGTTTCGTCGTTGGAACGGCTTCTTATTTTTGTTACACATTGTTCTGCTGTAGAAAATGCATGTTCGAATTATTTACTAGTTGGTATTATCGTCATTAAATAGAAGTATGTTCTTTTCAGGTAGCCACCACGTCTCCTTTCATTTTTAAAAAGAGACAGTTATTTTTGAATTTTTGATGACCGTGTCTCAAATCTAATAGACTGCATGGTGCACATATCTCTTTGATAACTTTATTTAGTTCTTTTGCTACAACACTTAATGGTTTTTGTATATAAATTGATCTAGTTATTTAATCAGAATGTGAATCAATTTCAAGTGTTACCTCATTTGAAATTGAAGATCCAGTTGCATGAGCTGTTAGTAATGTAACGGGATTTGAAGTGTCTGAAGTCTTCCAAGCAGGTCTACTATTAATTAAGAGCATTTAATTGAAGAAGGAACTGGGACAAAATCTGTTCTTGCGATGTTGCTTATATTACTGTGTAAGCATTGCAGTGAGTCACTGAGATCTTTGCGACGTTCTCCCATACTGTGCATACATTTTTTTTTACATATAACACTTATAAGTGAGCAAAAAAATTCTACGTACCAATTTCATAAAAAAAATATAAATTATTGAAGAATTAAATTCTTAGAAAACTTTTATGAGAAAATTTTTTTTAAAAATAATTTAGACAAAAAGTAAATCCCGGTATTATTTATTTTAATCCCGGGATTTCAGGATTGGAAAAAACCTCGGGATCCCGAGGCTGAAAACCCTACTAGATATCTTCTAAAAATTCTAATTGCCTCTGTCCAAGTTAGCTGACAACTGACATTCTAAGGGTGGGAGAAATGACCGTTTTCTGACCTTACTCACGAGGGGGGGGGGAGTTATAGAAGAAAATAATAGAAAACATATCAAATTTCACGGTTTAACATAGACACCCACCTCGAACCCTTCGAAGTTCAACACGCAAGAAAATTGACACTAAACGATACAGTATAAAAAAAGTAAATAAGATACATTAAATGTAATACCAGATGCACAATACTTTGTAAAAAAACTTCAAATCGTAATTCTGACAAAAAAATTAAATCCTGGGACTTGAAAAAACCGCCAGGATCCCCGGGCTGCAATCCCTTAAGTTTTTGCACTTCATGGTTTTTTAGGTAAGGCCGCGTCAGGGTTTGTCTTAAATACAGTGGACCGGTATTATCTGGCAAAGTTACGGGTATTATTGGAATTCAATTCGAAATTCTGATTTCACCGCCCAAAATACCCCAGTCACTAATTTTTCATGCACATTGGTCAACAAAATCAGCTTCCGCAGGCACACACGCATTCCAAATATTTTGTAAATTTTTCCGTTTCCCGGATTCTACACATTTCCGGCAATAAAAAAATAATGACATCCCAAATTGAGATAAAAATTATCCTATGTTTTAAGTTGGACGAAATGACACACAATAGGCAAAATTATGTTAGGATTGGTTGAGTAGTCTCGGAGTCCATCTCGAGCAAACACTGTGTGACACGGGATTTTTTATATATAAATATATATATATACCATTTATACTTAAATTATAAATCTGTTAATGCATACATAGTATTTAAATTTACAGGTGCATAGAAACTTTTAATGAATGGGGTCACTTTCTTTTTGTGTCTTATTTTTCTTCAGAGTGTTTAATAAATTAATCTGGATTAAAGTTTAGGGAACTTTTATTATTAATTATATTATTTTCGGTTATTCTTTTAAATCCGAATTCTTACATCAAAAAGTATTTCCTACTATAAGTCTGTTCTGTTTTTTTATTGCAAAGGAAATATTTACCATTTTTCATTCATTCATTTTTTGTTTTGATCCCCACTTATATATATCTGCATAGAAATATGTCACACACACACACAAGTGACTCATTACGAGAACTCGAAAACTACCAGACCGAGTTTAAATTTAAGTTTTGTGTACCTTTTGTGTAGCTATCCATTAAGAACGAGTTTTGCAGAAATTGACTCACAAGGAGGATTGAGAAGGCTTAAGAGTCAGAAGGGAATTAGTAAAAGGAAACTTTCCGCTCCTGTACTATTAGAAATTCACACTTTAAAGTTGGCAAGCATGTTTAATTTTTTTAGAAGAGATCCGCTTATATGAGTTTTACGGGGGTCGATTCTAAAGGGAGAGAAGAAAGTAACAATTATTATGTGTAATATATTTAAGTTCTGGTTTTTTTAAGAGCTGAGGGAATGGGAAGTTTTTTCAATACAATTGAAATCTTAAAGCTAGGTATTAGATATTAAATTTAAGAACAATATATAACCATACAACCCTGGGAAATTCCCAGTGAAATGAGTGAATAATGGCACAAGTTAACTATTAAAAATATATATTCGTGTCCACTATTAGAGAGCAAAGAATTGTGTGTGCACTAATGACCTCACGATATAAGTGAAAATTTCAGATTTTGTTATGTCATTCCAGAGAGTAGTTCAGTGAATAAAAAATAAGAGAATATTAGTATCTTAAAAATAAAATTATTTATTCGATGTATGTACTCAAAAGTAATATTTGTTGTAAAATGTAAAATCATATTTGTGAATTGATTGTATTCTGAGAAGAGGACTATTTATATTTATGTTAGCTGAAATAGGTTGTCATATACTTTAGCTAAAAACTACTTATATATTTAAGAAAAACTCTGCTAAACGTTGTTCCGTGGATTATTTTCACATAATTAAATTGAATTTTGATTTTAAAAAATCAACTAAAGGGCTGATTTGTCTTTTGAAAAATCTACATAGAAATTACCACCTAAAGTCATAGGTAATTTGTGTTGATTTTGGTACAGAAGTGTTTAGCAAGCTTCAGTATATAGGCCAGTGCTTATAAAGCTTTCAATATTTGCGAACCAATTTTCAGTTATAATTTTCATCACGCTCCCTCAAACCACAACAATGAATTGAATGTAATAATAATATGTACTTCGATACGTTAAAGCGACTTTAATTATAAATTGCCAAAATTATCAAGATACTAGCTTTTACCCGCGGCTTCGCTCGTGTTGATGTCTTTAAATAGCTGTCGAAGTCATAATTATAAGAAAATAAATAAAATATGATATATTTTTTATTGTTTGACTAAAGTTGAGCTTAGTTTTAAAAAAATGTGGGTTCGAGGATAAAATAAATCGTATGTTACTCGCTGATACTATAGCTTTCCATTAGTGAAAGAATTTTTAAAATCGGTTGAGTGGCTTAGGCGTAAAAGCATAACAAACAATTAAACTGAAATTCGCATTTATAATATTATTAGGATAACTATTGTTTAAATGTGACTCAAAATGTAAATAAATAATGAAAAAAGTATCAAAACTAACCGTAAACTCATAAATTTTTTGTTACTCTAACTGTTTTGTTTATGAAGCTCTTATTTATTATTTTTAAAAGTGCATGCGAAACAGAGCTGATGACATACTTAATTGAACAGTGAGATAAATATCATAAAAAAATTATGACACGTGTCAGCGTATCATGTGCGCGTAATATTATGTCTCGTGGAGAGCATCGGTCCCCAGTAATCAAAACAACAACTTCATTAGCTCAGCTTGGCATTCAATTTGGCGTTCATCTTGGCTTTCAGTTTCACGTTCACCCGTATAGTTTCCGTTCCCGTAAGAATATGAGAATAAAATATAACCTATGTTGCTCACTGATAATATAGCTTTATATTGGTGAAATAATTTTTAAAATCAGTTTAGTGGTTTAGGCGTGAAAGCGTAACAAACTTACATTCTCATTTATAATATTATTAGGATGTATTATATTGTTACGTAGATCGGGGTTCGAGTATTTTATGCAAAATCAGTCGTAAACAACAAGACAGTTCTTTAACAGCGATGATAATTTATTGTCGAAAATCAATCCTTGGAACACATGATTTAGCAGCAAAATTCGCAGAATAAATATCAGAAGGATTTCACACCTTCAACAGAAATTAGACACAATTATCAGTATCTAAAAATACATGTATATCTAAGCTTATTCACAAGCGCAGCCGAGCTAATCGCGATCAAGGCAAGTTCACGAATCGCTAGTCAAAACCAGACTGACTCTTGCGGCGAGTATCACTCTATTTTTAGCCGGGGCCGAAAGTTCCAGAAAGATTCGCTCGCGACATAGATCGTGAAATTAGTGGATTTATCTACTAATTTCTACAAGAATCCAGAGGGTCACGAACTCGCCAATGGTGGCAAGTTGGTCGCCAAAAGTCGCCATATTGGTCGCCAAAAATTATGCCAACTTATCTCTATCGCCAATATTTTGCCAAGTTCCCATTGAATCGCCATTATAACGTAAGAGACGGCGTTGCTTGTGAATATTACAACTTTAACATGAAATAAATATAGCATAGAGTAATATAAATGCATTGCACATCCAAATACAAATTATTTACATTATTGTATAAACAATTCGTAACACTGCCCCCTCTTCAAAGACTGCACGTCCCGGGCAGTACAATCCCTGAGTAAGAGGCATCTATTTACAGATATATTCTACTCACATAGTAATCGAATATAAAGTAACAAATACTCAACAGCACATACAAAGCAAATAAATTCAAAATACAAACTTAATTTACAACACTAAAATAAAAATAAGGGATTAGAAAAGAGAAACACAATTTACATTATTTACAAAATAGTTAGTGACCATGGTCTGATGTTAAGGATCTCTTTTTCTCCTTGGCCAAGGTAAGGGCTAGCCTACTATGATGTATTACCTTCGGTTTTGTGTGGTGATTTCTGTATCCGAACCACAACGTCATTCAGTCTTTTTAGGACTGTGTAAGGACCTTCCCAGTTGGTCTGCAGCTTCGGAGAGAGTCCTTTGTGACGTTTCGGATTCCATAACCCCACTTTGTCACCTTCTTGGAAGTCGTGTCCGATTGCTCTTGAGTCGTATCGTGTCTTCATCTTCTCTGAAGCCATGCCGATTCTTTCCCTAGCCAAATGATGTATATCCTCCATCCGTGCCTGGAGTTTCTCGACATACTCCTCAGGCGTCAAAGGAGCATCTGGTGGCCGGCTGAACAAGAGATCTGCAGGCAAACGAAGATCACGTCTGAAGAGCATTGGGAATGGGGAATAGCCAGTGGTCTCGTGGACGGCACTCCTGTAGGCAAGCAGGAAAAGAGGCAGTTTCTTATCCCAGTCCTGTTGATTACTTGATACCAGCAGAGAGAGGCTGTTCAGGATGGTCCGATTGAATCTCTCTACCATGCCGTCAGACTGAGGATGTAAAGCTGTTGTACGGGTTTTGTCAATGCCGAGTATCTCGCACAGTCTCTTACAAACTGCAGAATCAATGTTTCTTCCCTGATCGGATTGCAGTTGTAGAGGAACTCCATATCTTGAGATCCAGTGTTGAACTAGAACCTCTGCAACAGTACTCTTGGTCGGATATAGTATAAGCTTCAGGCCACTTAGTGAAGTAGTCCATGACAACCAGGATGCTGTTGTTGCCATCTGATGATCTCGGAAGGGGGCCTAAGATGTCGAAAGCTATTCGTTCAAAAGGCGCTCCCACATTATACAGCTGGTGTCGTCCTCTGGTGCGTTTTTTGGACCTTTACGTGCAGCACAGTTATCACATGTGCGACACCACTTCTCAACGTCACTCCGCACATTGTTCCAGTAGAAGCGCTCTCGAACTTTTTGTAAGGTCTTCATAACACCAAAATGACCACGAGTTGGACAGCCATAGAGTTTGCTTAGGACTGCCGATATTCTTGTCTTTGAGAATATTAATTGCCACCTGAATGCCTTTCCGTCGTCAGACTCCTATTTTCTATATAAAACATCATTTCTCAGGTGCAGAGAGTCCCAAAGAGCCCAGTAACGCTTCCTTGTAGGATGGAAAGAAGCGATGTCTTGCCAGCTGGGCTTTTCATCAGATGACTCTTTGAATTCTATTACTGGTTTAATTTCAGGATCAGCCAGTTGATCTTTTCGGACGCCCTCGTCACACCACGGGTCCAATTCCGATGTTGATGGCGTTGTAACTTGGCGGATTACTGGATCTATTACGCCAGATTTCTCTTCGACTCTCGAGCAGTAATTGCAGCTCTCAGGACAGGGTCTTCTCGAAAGGGCGTAAGCATTTCCGTGTGCTGATCCTTTTCTATGGCGAATTTCTACATCATACTCCTGTAGCCTTTGTATCCACCTGGCTACTTGGCCTTCTGGGTTTTTAAAATTCAGTAGCCAGGTCAATGATGCATGATCTGTTCGAAGTAGGAACCGTCGACCGTAGAGGTAAGGATGGAAGTTCTCCACGGCTTTTACGATAGCAAGCAGTTCCTTCCTGGTCACACAGTTCTTTCTGGTCTGGATAGACACTTGCTAAAGTAAGCCATGACACGCTCCTGACAATCTATTTCTTGGGACAACACAGCTCCGATGCTCTCATGACTTGCATCTGTATCCAGAATAAATTGTTTCCCAGCTTCAGGATATGCCAGGATTTGAGCAGATGTTAGTGCGTCCTTGAGCTTGTTAAAGGCGTTGTTACACTCGTCCGTCCAGATGAATTTCTGTTTTGCTTCAGTCAGCTTATGGAGTGGTCTGGCGATTGTTGAGAAATCTTTCACGAATTTCCGGTAATACGTACACAAGCCAAAGAAACTTCGGAGCTGGTGAACATCCGTCGGGCTTTTCCAGTTTTTCACAGCCGAGATCTTATCTGGGTCTGTTCGAACACCTTCCGCCAAAATAATATTCCCGAGATAGGTGACTTTCACGCCGGAACAGGTGGCACTTGGATGTACTTAACTTGAGGTTAGCTTCTTTCAGCTTTTGTAGCACACGCCTAATATTGTAAAGATGTTCTTCGAAGGAACGCCCCACGATTATGATGTCATCAAGATAAACCAGGCAGGCCTCGTACGAAAGTCCTCCGAGGACTGTTTCCATAAGGCGCTCGAAGGTTGCAGGTGCATTACACAAGCCCAAAGGCATAACCTTAAATTGCCAGAGTCCTTGTCCCGTGGTAAAGGCAGTCTTTTCTCTATCGTCAGGGTGGATTTCTACCTACCAATACCCGCTCTTGAGATCTAGGGTAGAGAACCAGGTATTGCCGGCGAGTGTATCAAGCGTGTCATCTATTCTTGGAAGAGGGTAGCTGTCCTTCTTGGTCACGTCATTCAGCGGACGATAGTCCACACAAGATCTGGAAGAGCCATCTTTCTTCTTGACCAAGACGATGGGAGATGCCCACGGACTTGACGACGGCTCAATGACATCATTATCTTGCATGTCTTTAATGAGCCTTTGGACTTCTTCCTATTTAGCAAACGGCAGTCGTCGGGGGTGCTGCTTAATAGGGGGATGCTCTCCCGTATCAATTCGATGCTGAGTTAGTCTAGTTCTCCTAAAGTTCTCATATATTCTTGAAAATAGGCTTTGGAATTCTGTAATCAGCTCTCCTGCAGCACATCTCTGTTTCTCGTCTAAGTCCGTGTTTCGTAGTAAACCCCTGACCAGATCTTCTGAAGAAATGTTTTGGCTATTGCACTTTCGGTCAACACATGTAAAAGGAGCACAAGCTGCTATTACCTCTCCTTCCTGGATAGTTCTGGTTTTATCACTGATGTAGCCACTCTTACTGGGATGACTGACTTCGAGAGGTCTACTACCGACGAAGCTATCAGTACTCCTGCTTTAGAACTGTCTGGGTCAGGATAATCAATTAGGCCGAATCGGAATTTTCTATTTTCTGCTACTAAACCGGGTATTATACATTCAGTTCTTGGTGGTAATGAGATGCTGGATTTTGCTAAAATTTTCTGGTAGGATTCAAATTGAGTTTGTAAGCCAAAAAGAGTGATGTCTTCAAATTTTGAATGTATATTGCTATTTTCAAAGTCTAGTTTGAAGTTATTGTTCTTCAGAAAATCTAGTCCCAGGATACAGGGATCTGTAATATCTGCTACATATGCCGTATGGCGATAATCAATATTTCCAAACCTTAGAGTGATGTTAGCTTTCCCATGTACACAAATCTTGTCACCAGTCACTGTTTGCAAGGTAACGCAGGGTGGCGTCCAGATAATTTTAACTTTTGAGTTTCGAGCCAAATCTTCCCTGATTATTGACACATTGACTCCAGTATCGACAACCATACGGCACGAGATATCATTAATTTGTCCAGTCACGTAAAGTCCATTGTCACCGCCATTCACTGCAGTAATTTGGAGAATCTTGTGATGGGTCTTTTCATTATCTGGCGACCTCTGCCCCGCGAGATGGCCATATCCTAGTTTTCCTGTTTCGAAGAAGAGACGGGGCTCTCTTCCTTTCTTGCTATAATAAAAATGATTCTTGTAACCCTTTTGTGGGCCTTAGGAAGATTACTTTCCATCTACGTGATTTTACAAATGCACCACGGTGAAACGAAAAAAAAACACATTATAATGATAATGGCCTTGCTATTATAATGATTAGAAGACTAATTCCCGCTTCAGTTTTTTTCTGCCATCGATTGTTCGATTCTTTGAATAGATTTAACCCTTCTGTTTTGAAAGCTTGAAATTGTTCTGTGAGATTTCTTTTCTCCTATGACACCTGTTCCGATGTGACATTTTTATTTCTCTGCGATTCTACTGCAAATGTGAGTAAAATATTGACTTTATTGTAATAACACTTTCTTATTTCGTAAATTTGTGCAGTAACTGACTATTTTTGTATAATAAATACTGGTTGAAATGTGAAAGTGTTATTATATTGTATAGATGTCAGGTGCAATTTATACACTATTTGAAGAAAATATAATACTTAAATTATAAATAATATGTTTCCATAATAACTAAAGAAAATATTGTTTTTATGTAACTATGTTTACTTATTTCTTATGGATTTTGCACATTTTGTGCTAGAAACTGACTAATTTGAATAAATAATAGGCATAACAGTAAAAAGTATAAAAATGCTTTTAAATCATTAATAAAAGCCAGATATACAATTTGTATATTTGAAAGATTAGAACATTTAGTTCATTAGGCAGTTACCTATGATACCACTTATTTTTGTATGAATGAAGGCGTACAGCATTAACTCGTCAGCTAAATAAACGGATATTCCTAAAAAGAAAAAGATGCTTGCTAGCTTCCAAGAAAAGAACTGTGTAGTTCCAGATGTGTGCTTAACCAATGTGGGAAATCATATGCCAAAGATGGTTTCAAACTGTAGACGATGTAGGGAATGTAGCAGAAAGGGACAAGAAAAGAAGACCCACTTCATGGGTGCAGAATGTGATGTCCCCTTGTGCATTGCAGCGTTCTTCGCATATTTCCATAACAGACAATCAACATTAAATTTAATTTCCTTAATTACGGTGAATGCTTCGTTAAGAAGTATTCTTCCTACTCCTACATATTAAATGTAAACATAAAATTCGGTAGAATAAAATATATTTTATGAAATATTATTGTTTAGTTGTTAATAAAACAAACAAAAAAACAATACGAGAAATTTCAAAGAGAAATAAATGGCCCACGAAAAGGTTAAACATCAGTGATATCGGTTATTGCATTAAGACGAGTTCACTATGACACAAGTATAAAAAGGGATTCAATTTTTTTTGCAGAAACAAATGGAAACAGAGCAGCGCCCACTTAAAATTTGATACACATGAAACTAATATACGTTGATGGCGTACACAAAATTCTATAGTTTTTGCTTCTGAGAGTTTAACAGTCTTTAATAATTATTTTACGTTATTCTATAAGGCATTTTTGAAAACAAATCTTGCATAACAAATGTATTGCATGGCATGGAAGACGACATAGTGTGAGAAAATGGCGATGCTAGTACCCATTCCGAAGTCAGCTGTGACAATGGAAGTGGCAAATCAATTTAGAAACATACTAGTGGTCAGAGTAATTATAGGGGTTCATGTATATATATATATATGTGTGTGTGTGTGTGTAAATGTTTTAATACTGCTAAAATAAATAAATTTTTAAAATTTTTATTATTTTTCATTACTTTTTTTTTACTTTCTAGAGTATCAGGGGATTATATTGATGTACATTTTAAACATTTTTTTTTCACAAACTCATGTAGAACACTGGGGATGAGGCTGAGAATCGATGACAGAATTTTTTTCACAAAAACATTTAATAATTTGGGGTGGGCTTAGAATCGAAGGTAGCTTTGATTCGAATAAATACGGTATATGCAGAAACGACTATTAGCAAAACAAAAGAAACTAATAAAAAGTAAATTGAATGTCACATAATTGTAACATATTTTGAAAAATCTTATGATAGAAAAAATTAAACACACTTAAAAAGGGATGGCCCAATATAATAAAAGGAAATGATGGGAAGGGGTTCTTAACTGGGTTCACTATTTAATTAAAAACACGTTTATTAGACAAAACACACAAACATTTACATACATATCTAGAGAACTAGCATTTAGATTAGAATTAGAACTGAAAGGAGCGTATGCTCGTACGGCCTTACAGTTCCGAAGCTTGGCCATCACTGAAGATTGATCTTCCCGCTAAAGTGGCGTGAAAGTCTTTCTACTGTTAATATAGGAGGAGTCTAAGCATGGGTGGTTCACAATTATAAAATAATTTTTTTTTAAATAATCTTGTTTCCAACTTTTAAATATGCTTGCGCGCTCCTAGGGAGTGCATCCTACAGTTTGAGAAACGCTGCATTAAAGATTTGAGATTTCAAAATTTTATTTTTTTATATCAGAATTGGAAAGGTAATGGTCTACACACACAGAGCTATCTTTTGAATCCTTATCAATTTCAACATAGGCTACAGAAATATTCGAAAATTCTCTGTAAGGGTTTATATGATAGATTTTTTGGAGCAATTGCTTCATAACAGTTTTCCTTTAACTCATTAATGTGTACGAAGTTTGCAGAATATGGATTATAAACTATTAAAAAGCATTTTAATATTAGGTGTTTTCTATTCATGAATTTGACCTTTTGTTTTATGAAAATTTGCATATAACAAATTATATATATATATATATATATACATCCCCACATTTTTTTTTCTGAATATGAAATAAATACCCCACAAACTGGAATTAACACGAATTATTTTTTTTTATAAATTACTACATCAATTAATTCAACACATTGTAAGTACACAGGGTGGCCATAATTAAACTACAAGTGTACAAGGGGTGCTGGAGAGAAAACCACTGGGAATATTCCCGTGAAATTTGGTATCTACACGTTTCAGAACACGCGCAAGTCAAATATTCAAGAAAAACCCGATTCACCCGATAGATGGCTCTGTGCGGTGTTTCAATGCTTATCGAAGGCATATATGCAAATTTTAAGTCTATACAACAGTATAAAAATAAGACCTTATTGCGTAATGCTCAATCATGACTCTGGATAAGAAGGAACGTGCATTGTTAGTGAAGATATTCTATCAGAATGGTAGCAATTATTCAGCTACATTGAAAGAATACCTTCGTATGAAACGATTAAGAAGCGGTTCAATGAGTGTGTCAATGGATTGAAAAATATAATTTCTAAATTTGAAGAAACGTTAAAATTGGCGTTATTTCAGGCACAAGAGGTTGGCGCGCGTCCCGAAAACCCAGAAAGAATGCAACAATTTGATGACGCTATTGCTACTACGAGTAGCAGTTCAAGAGCCAGTATGCTGCAACAAATGAGAGCAAGAAGTGTAGCTCGGACATTATCTCTTCCCTGGTCAACTGTGCATAAAGTGTTGCGCAACATTCTTCGGCGTTATCCGTATAAAATTAAAATGCTTCAAGTATGTGGTTGCATCTGGTGGTTCGCATATTGAGCTCAACGTGTGATAATTTCATTGAATAAATAATTTTTTAATTGTTTTCCAAAGTGTCTTTATGGATTGTTTAGTTTGTGATCTTAATTTACGTTAACTTTTGATTACATGATACTGTAAAAATTTAATTATTTAAGCGAATTGTATGGAATTTTGACAAACTGTAAGTTATGTTTTATACTTTTATAGGCCTCTTAGAATGTCATTATGCTCTGTCTATCGGCTTTGGAAAATGTATATGCCACTAGTGAGCATTGAAATTTGATACAGCGCCATCTACCGGGTGAAAAATGGAGATTTTTTCTTGCATATTTGATTTACGCATGTTCTGAAACGTATAGATACCAAATTTCACTAGAATATTCCCAGTGGTTTTCTCTCCAGCACCCCTTGAACACTTGCAGTTTAAATATGGCCACTGTGTGTGTGTGTACATCAAAAAATGCATCATAAAATATCTGACATTCAATACCCAGTTTTTGAAATCTCCGTAACCCAAGCAATTAGTTTCAGAATTTTACTAAAAGTAAATTTTTAATTTTTTCCATGACGAAAAATAAATTACGCTTAAATAAAAAATATCAAAACTTTTTTGGAAAAATATTTTGTTTATAGAACTTATACATACAAGCATCCTAATTACTCTATTAATATCCCAGTTTAGTTGATTTTGAATGAAATGTGTTACTAATTTCATTCTTCTATGATGGAAATTACAAAAATTATTCAGGGCCAGAATTTTGTAACGTATCTCCGCATCGAATTTCCGCATCGAAACTACAAGCATTGGCATTACAGTTACCTCAAAGCACTTCACTCCTTAGCTCCCCAAAAAAAACCCGCGCCATGATGAGATAATTTAATATCTCACCCGAAAAACATGTTTGCCTGTAATCAGTCACCATAGATTACCATCTCCATTAGAAATAGATGGGAGTGTGGTGTTGTTGCATCATCATCAATGATCCGTAGTAGTTGGTATTGATGGCCGCTAGGTAAAAGTGAGAATACAAAAGCGATGAATGTTGTGTATTACCAGAGACAAAAAAGAATTATATGAAACGATGAAAAAAAACTTACCGACAAAAAGAGCTCGAATGAGGTTGGAACGAACTATATATAACGATGAAAAAAGAAACTTACCAACAAGAAGAGTACGAATGAAGTAACAATTGAACCTGAACTCCAACACTAATTACAGCATATGAGTGTTAAATTACACATGGCAGAAAAGTTGAAGATCTGGTTTTATTTATTTATTTATTTTGATAATAAGCTGCCTCCCGGGAAGGACTTCATTGTAACTAACTCACATTTGTGCCACACAAGGAAGGAAACCCGGAAAACTTCCAAGCAGCTAGTGCAAAAATTCACAATTCACACAAACAATTTAAATTAGCATTTCGCACAAAAATAAAAAATGAAATATTTAGACTATCTGAAAAGTCCACTATATTATACAACAACATAAAAATAAGTCTTCGCAAATAATATAATCAATAAAAATGAGAAAGTTCCACCATTATTTAATATGTATTGTGATTAGGCAATAAACAAAAAAGAGTATTTATACAACATTCACAGGAAACTATACATTAATATTCAATAAAGAAAAACTACACATATATGTACAATCAGGAAAACAAAGAATATGTAGAGCATGGTGCGCTGGCAATAAACAAACAAGAATACTAATTCAATGTAAAACAGCATGAATAGTCATAGTTAAATAAAATGGAATTTTTTCAAAATAATCAAAGCTTTTAAACTTCATTTTTTTTCAGAGCTATAAGTTAAAAACTTTTTTACATTAGTGCTTTCTTAAATAAAAAAAGTCCATAGGGAAGACAGCTAATACCATCATCTTGAATAAAATTATCATAAAATGGTGTTAAACTCATTTTATTTTGTTTTACAGTTATATCATTCAATAACACAAAAATGAGAAAGTTCCATCATTATTTAATGTGCATTGTGATTAGGAAAAAAACAAAAAAGAGCAATGTTATACAATATCCACTGCAAACTATACATTAATATTCAATACAGGAAAAACTACACATATATATGTACAATCTCAGGAAAAACAAAAAAATGTATAGAGGATGGTGCGCTGGCAATAAACAAACACAAATACTAATTCAATGTAAAACAGCAAGAATAATCATTGTTAAATAAAACAAAATTTTGCAAAATAATCAAAACCAATAAATTTCATTTTTTTTTCAGAGCAATAAGTTAAAAACATTTTTACATTAGTGTTTTGCTAAATAAAAATGTCCATATGGAAGACAGCTAATACCATCATCCTGAATAAAAATTTTATAATAAAATGGTTTAAACTAATTTTATTTTGATTTACAGTTTCAATTTTATGATGTTTTGTTGTTATATTTTGTTGTTGATGCCTCAAAAAAAGTTTATTTAGAACTGATTTATTAAATCAGCGGTGAATCGTTTTACTTGCTCTTTCTTCACACCTTTTGCTGTCTTTTTTGCTCCATCACTGTACACCAACCAGTACATCTCACATTTTAATGTAATGCAATCTTTTATTGGAGAATTAGTTTCACATTTTCGTGCGACTAAAACACCTTTATTCTGAGAACTAAAAAGATCTGTGGTGAGTGTGAAAATTGCTTAAATCTATGAAGGAGTTGAATGCAGTTTTTAGATCAGTATAAACGTTACAAGTTCTGATTTCTAAATAGAGAATCTCCGAAGACTGCATTTATTTTGATAAAAATTTTAAAAAGTAATTATAATATAATTTATACATGTGTAATTTCGAAAGCTCAAGAATAGTGAAACCGATATACACTGCTGGCCACCGTAAATGGAACACCCTGAAGGAAGCACGCAAATAAAATGAAATTTACAACTTGCCTTAGGGGAGGTGAGATATGCAAATGATTAGAATTTCAGCACAGACACACATCACGCACGCCTGTGGCGCCACCTCAAAGCGCTATTTAAGGCTTGGAGATTTCGACGATTTCAAGTTCAGCAATTGTGTTTTTCTTGTGGTTTTTCAAAAAACCATCAGTTATGTCCCGTAGATAACAGCGATCAGCTTTTGATCAAGTATCCGAGTTCGACAGAGAAAGGATAGTGGCCTAACGAAAATGTGGATTATCTTTCCGCTAAATCGGTAGTCGTGTTGGACGAAACCAAACAACTGTAATGCGGATATGTGACCGTTGGATGCAAGAGCGCAAGAGAGACAGACGTGGTCGATTGCATCTACCTCAATGCACAACTTCACGTGAGGACAGACAAATTGTGCGCATGGCAGTGATGGATCGCTCAGTCACATCACGAACCATAGCACAGAACATTGAGTCAGCAACGCATCCTTCAGTGTCTCCACGTACCATTCGACGCCATTTACAGAAGAGTGGTCTGTCCCCAAGACGTCCATGGCTTGGTCTAGCCTTGACGTAGAACCACAAACGTCTCCGCCGCCAATGTTGCGATGAAAGAAGGATGTGGGTGGCAGAATGGAATAAAGTTGTCTTTACTGACGAGTCACGCATTTGTATGCAACACCACGATGTTTGAAATCGATTCTGGAGACACCGTGGAGAACTTCTGCTGCATTATGCACCGCCACACTGGTCCTGCACCGGATATTATAGTATGAGGCGGTATTGGATATCACTCTCGCACTCCTCTAGTACGCATTGCCGGTACTTTAAACAGCCAGGCCTACATCTCCGAGGTGTTGGAGCCAGTTATCCTCCCTTACCTTCAGGGCTTCTCAACAGCCATATTTCAACAGGATAATGCACGTGGCACGCATTGTCCAAAGGTTCTTCGTCAGTCACAAGATTGAATTACTTCCCTGGCCTGATCGCTCTCCGGATCTTTCGCAGATAGAAAACATGTGGTCAATGGTTGCTCAACGATTGACCCAGATTACACCCCCAGACACCACACCAGATCAACTTTGGCAACGTGTGGAAACTGCTTGGTCTGATGTACCCCAAGAACACATCCAAAGTCTCTTTGAATCAATGCCGAGGCGTGTGGCAGCGGTGATCCCCAACAATGGCGGTTACTCTGGCTACTGATTCTGGCAGGAACCACACTTCACAGAAGTCTATAAATTTAATCATTTGATACTTGGTCAAAATGTTATCTAAAAAATAAATTTTGTTGTGATATCTTTTGTCTTTCTTGGTGTTGCATTTACGGTGTCCAGCAGTGTAATAAAAAAAAATTATAAGTGCTATTTAGTTTTTAGAATAAACCTTGTGACGGGGCTATTCGCGACATTTCCGAACTAATCCTCTTGGGAAACTTTGGGGCTAGCATTTATACTAATTCACAGCCTTTTCAGGAAAAACATGATATAGATATATGTTAATTAGTTCGACTACATAAAGTCTATATAGGTTTTGTAGATGTACAAGAGAAGGAGCTGCCAAGCTGCCACGTAAGTTTAATACCGGAGAATTACTTCACGAACTTAGCGCGCGTTTAAAAGGTATAAATTATAAAAGCAATTTATTAAATTGAAGATTAAGATAGTAAATTCAGTACCGACCTGAGGTTAGTTAGTGATCGTTCTGCTTGTCTATTTCTGGTAGTCGGGTTTACTTAGAATTGAGTATTAGGATTAATCGACGTTTTAGGAATCACTCCTAGGTTTCTTCTTATAGTTAAACTTGTGATTGTTTAAGTGTTTGTCAGACTTGAATAAATATATTTGTCATTATGGTGTTTGTGATCCAATTTTAGGCTCTTGCCTGATATTTGTTTTTCCGGAGTTGAAAATATAGAGGAATTCTTGGAATGCATTGACAGTAATGTTAAATTTTACGAGATACCTAGCAATTTGGCATGTTCTTATCTTAAAGGGTCTCTCCGAGGGCGTGCGTTGGACTGGTTCGAAGTGTTTGGGTCATCGTTAGTGAAGGGGAATGCTACGGATTTTGCGCAATTAGAAGAAGCTTTGACGGAAAATTTCCCAATAGTTAGGAATAAGACTGAATTGGAAGTCGGGTTCTATTCGTCGTATCAGGGTCACGGTCAGGCTCCATCAGATTTTATATACGACTTGCTCAAAATGCACAAAAGGTTGGGACTAAATATGTCGGAAGCAAATTTAATCGATCACATTATTGCCCGTTGAAACCACAGTTGATAGAATACATAGAGATTCGAAATCCAACTTCTCAATTGCAGTTACTTCAGATGATCACGAAGTATGAGGATAGATATTTGAGGAGAGACAATCAGGGTCGAGTAATAATAATAGTGAAAGACGATTTTGGGATGTGAGTAGGAGGTCTACCGAAGATCGTACAAGTAGAAACTGGAGAGATGCAGGGGTAGTCGAACGTCAAAATGACAGAGACATGGTTATAGAACTTCATATAGGACTAGACCACAGAGGAACTATGATAATCAAGGGTTTGAGAACAGGAACCGTATTGATAGGAATGATGGCGGGTTCGAGAATCGTGGTGGACGAAATCAGTTTAGAAATAGGGGTCAAAGTGATAATTTTGACCTGGTGTCGAATAATCATTGGAATAGGGGTAGTCATAAAAAATTAAACTTTTTAAGCGTTCGAAATCAGGATCGATCGCAGGTAGATGAGAAACCTCCTTTAAGGGTTTTTGCTTTACGGATGTCCCCTGCAGAACTTCCGTACGTGCCCATTTTAGTCAATGATATCTTTACTAAGGCATTATGGGATACTGTGGCCTAGAGGTCATTCATCTCTGAAGAAACGTATCGGGCATATTTTTTTATAAGCCAGTAAAAAAATCAATAACAAAAGTTATAACGGCTCAAGGCGCCTGTTGCAACAATGTAGGGACGGTAGAATTACAGATACGAATACGAGAATTTAAGAAAAAGTGGGATTTTCATATATTTACGGATCTAGAATATCCCTGCATTTTAGGTATAGATTTTATTCGAAACTCAAAAATAACCATGAATTTCGATGAAAAGTCATTAGCGATTCCGGATTCGCAATTTGAAGAAATAAAAATCGATGAGTGGAATTTAGAAATTGATTTTTTAACTACGAAACTCGAAGAAAGTTTTGAGGATGGCAATATGGCTTGTGCAGTAATTAGAGATTTGGTACTTTCGTCAAGGGAACAATTAGTTTCCGAACAAAGGCAGGACCCTGAGCTGGGTCACATTTACCGTTATTTACAAAACAACGATGACAGTACGGTAAATGCGGTTGTTTGCGGAAACTGGTCTCAGGATTTCAGGATAGTGGACGGCTTGTTATTTTATGCGAAGTAAGCATCCTCTCTCGGAGAAATGAGAGTA
This sequence comes from Trichonephila clavata, assembly GCA_019973975.1. Taxonomy (NCBI): domain Eukaryota; kingdom Metazoa; phylum Arthropoda; class Arachnida; order Araneae; family Nephilidae; genus Trichonephila; species Trichonephila clavata. The sequence continues at coordinate 64,524 of BMAO01004089.1, forward strand.
TATTTTCCAAAGTCGAGGCGAGGTGCGATAATGCGCGAATTTCATGATAAGTCTATGGCTGGACACCTCGGAATTAAAAAACCGTATTTACGCGTGAAGGATGCTTGCTATTTTCCTTATATGAGAAGGGTCATACATGATTATGTTTTGACATGCGATAGGTGCCAAAAAGTGAATTATAAAAACGTGTTACCGTCCGGTCATCTAATACCGATTATAACTAATTATACAAATGAAATAGTTTCATTAGATTGGTTGGGCCCCTACCCAGCATCGAAACCTGAACGATATAGGTATACTTTAGTAATAACGGATCATTTTACGAAGTGGTTGGAAATAATACCCCTCCGAAAGGCGTCCGCAAGAATAATCGCCAATACCTTGTTCGAAAATTATATTTCGCGATATGGAGCTCCAATGAAAATGATTAGCGACAATGGTCCCCAATTTATATCCGAAGTTTTTGAGCATTTAAGTAATATATTAAATATAAAGCATGTCAAAACAGTTGTGTACAGACCTCAGTCAAATATTGTAGAACGAAACGAGTTACTCGCGATTTATCACAAATGATTGCTTCTTTTGTAAATCAAAATCATGAGACCTGGTACAAGTTTATACGGGAATACGCGTATGCATTACGAGCAGCAATTCATGAGACCACTGGAAAAACTCCAGCAGAATTATTTTTGGGTAGGAAACTTATTACCCCGTTTGAAAAACTTCTGATGGTGTCAGATGGAGCAGAATTTGTTGTTGGGAATATTGGAAAGTTGTTTGAGGAAGCTAGGCAGAGTAAGAAAAAGTATGCAAAGTGGGCGAAGTATTACAATAAGAGGAGACGCGAAATTAACATTAAGACTGATGATTTAGTATTGGTTGAAACTCATCCTATAAGCTCTGCCAGTAAAAAGGTGGTAGCTAAATTTTGGCCTAAATACGAAGGTCCTTATAGAGTCTTAAGTGTTAAAAACAATAATGTTGTAATTTGGAAGGCAGGTAGAAGAACTACAGTTAAAATAGACCAAGTGCGAATTTACCATTAGAGAAAAAGTGATGATGGTGTAGTGGAGGTAGATTGTTCAGTTACCAGAGGATCCGAGTATCAGTCGAGTAGCTTTGAGGATAGTCGAAATGGGTTACATAGGTCACAGAGCTTCAGGAGTAATGAGTCGGATGGAAGACAGATACAGGAGAGGAAAGAGAAGACAAGTGTAGGGAATAAAAATTAATCAGAGAGGGATAAAGGGGAGCGAACACGGGCTGACCAAAAGGCGGTGTAAGCGAGCGATCCCAGAATCACTGTCAGAAGGGACGAACCAGAAAAGAAGGAAGAACCAAAGCATAAGGAGGTTTAAAAGACCGACGTCTGAGTCACTGCCAGATGGGCCGAGGAGGAAAAGAAAAGCCGTACACAGAGAGATCAACAAGCGAAGGCTCCCGTCCTCCATCGCGCCGACTGAACAGGCAGGGAAAAAAACGAATAGAATATTACCACGGTAGACAAGTTCCAGAAGGAGATCGTCAGCAGCCAGAGAAAGAAATTCTACTTCAGCCAAGATGGAGACAACAGAGAAGGTCCACCCCACCCAATTACAGAGACGGAAGAGAAGTTCATGGGAAAGCCAGGTCCAGATCGCCAGTAGAAACATTGCCACAGATCAGGAAGAATCAACCCGCGCGATCTAGAAGAGATCAAGCAGGGAGAGCTCATCACTATAATCTACGAAGGCGGCGACAGTACAGACCAGGTCGCCAGGAGCCAGAGGAGAGTCTACGAAGCAGAAGGTCTACATCGTTGGAGGTGCAGATTGGAGACATCACAGAAAGTAGAGGAACAAGATATTAGCCAGGTTGTATTGTTTCATTTATATTTTTACTGACAGGCAGTCAGGTGAATTTTTGCAAGAAGCAAGTCTTGTCTTATTAAAGATCACTAAGTGCAAAAGTCACACTACGTTGAGTGAAAAATGAACTTTTGTATACTTAAATATGTTCTAAATTGTGGAAAGCATATGTATGTTTACATTTGTTTCCTACATGGGAAGACTTGGCTAAGGGTGCGAGAATTCCTTGTATTGTTTGTTTATATTGAATGTTTGGAAAATAAATTGTATACAATTCTGTATGTATCGGCATATTAATGTGTATATTAGTATAAATCTGGTTTTTGGGCGAGACGTAGATAGGAAATTAACCATAACACTAATAGCGCTGCACGATTGGAATGGGAGTTTTTCTTAAACCAGATGAAATTGGTACAGTAATTGACAATTTAAATATGTGCGAATTCAATGTTGTTTGTGTATGTATACAGTGTTCACAGAATCTTACTGCTCGTCCACTGATCTAGTTCTCATTTCAGGGTGGCTGACCCTGATGTTTTGAAGATTTTGTGTTGAAGATAAAGATATGTAAACCCAAGATATGTTTAAAATATTTAAGTTTTACGAGTTGTGTACGGCCGGGTTTTTCCCTCCAGTGGGAGGTTTTTTCTTGGGCCTCGCCCAAATGGGGTACACCTTATATAATGAATGTAAAAGCGGCAAACTTGGAGTGATAAAGTTCATTGAGTTAGCAGTTTTGCGTGTTTTTCCAGCGTATTGTTATGTAAAAGTTAATGCTAAACTCAAGTTTAAGATGTCTAGTTAGTTTAAGACTTACACTTTTCAACGTAATTTATATCGGGTCATTAAGACCCTTTTATAAATCCCGGTTTTTTTTGGAGAGGGCTGTGACAGGCTATTCGCGAGATTTCCGAACTAATCCTCTTGGGAAACTTTGGGACTAGCATTTATACTAATTCACAGCCTTTTCGGGAAAAACACGAGATAGATATATGTTAATTAGTTCGACTAAATAAAGTCTATAGGTTTTGTAGATGTAAGGAGAGAAGGAGCTGCCAAGCTTTCACGTAAGTTTAATACCGGAGAATTACATCACGAACTTAGCGCACGTTTAAAAGGTATAAATTATAAAATTAATTTATTAGATTGAAGATTAAGGCAGTAAATTCAGTACCGACCTGAGGTTAGTTAGTGATCGTTCTGCTTGTCTATTTCTGGTAGTCGGGTTTACTTAGAATTGAGTATTAGGATTAATCGACGTTTTAGGAATCACTCCTAGGTTTCTTCTTATAGTTAAACTTGTGATTGTTTAAGTGTTTGTCAGACTTGAATAAATTTATTTGTTATTATGGCGTTTGTTGGTGAAGTTATGTTTCCTCCCACACTTGGAGATGCGTCGGGCAGAGTGAGCGGGGTCCGAGAAAGGACACCGCCACCACAACCTAAATAGTTAATTGAGGACTTAAATTAACATTAAAACACGAAAAATGTGTTTTTAAATAATCTGTGCTACACTAAAGAAATGATTTTAAATATACAAGCTTCCATAATATTAGGTTACAAAATATTTTATAAAACTATTTAATAGATCTTTTGATGATTTACTGTTTGGATTACTTGGGACAAATCTAATAAAAAAACGACTTTTCTTAGACCTTAGCTTTTAATCTCTTTGCACATATTTAGTGAACTGGAAATTCTCTACAATAGTTCGTCGTCTTTTAGCAGAAATGACCTTTTGAACACGTTTTATCATCGACTCCGCTTGCCTCGCCTGCATGCTCTTTACTTCTTCAACGAGGAAGTACACTTGTACAGAAATTTTTTTATCTTTTTTTCTGTTGTCGTGCGATTTATCTTAGCTAAGCGATTCTTGAGAATATACTACAAACTTTGAATGTAATTTAGGTTTTGTGAATTAGCAGGCGCATCAGCACTTGTATTTTATTTTCCCGCATAAAAGTTTGGAATAACTTCGAACGGTAACAAACAGGCAAGTCATGTTGAAATTTTCTGCCAAATGCTTCAATGGTTTGAGCATTACTACTGTGTAACGTTTCTATGTATTTTACAGAATTAATCATGCCTTCAAGAGGAACTAAGCTTTTTTTTTTTAACATTTATAAACCCCGTGCACCACGCAATGTACAACACGGGGGCATACAACACAGACAGAAGAAATGATTACAACACAAACATCCATGCCTCTTCTCCGGGATTTGAACCCAGTCCCTACGGCACCGCAGTATGCTTCACTGACCACCATACCGAATGGGCGGCAGAACTAAGCTTTCAGAGTCATTTTTTGTGTAAAAACCCCAAAACATCACTTTAGAAGAGCGTCTTGCAGTCTGTTAGAAATAGTCTGGTAGTGGTGTTTAAAATTTACTTCGTCTTACTGCACTCGATTTGTATCCCTGCACAAATAAATGTGTTTTGTCACTGGCAATTACTTTCTTCCAGTCGTTAACAGTTCAAGGTCGGTACTATTTGGCCACTGCTAAACGTTTTCCCACATCACGTTATGAATAAGAAACTATTTTTCTCGGACTTGTTACCTTACGTCCTAATTCAAGAAGCTTATTGAATACAATTACGGTACTCATTATCCAATAGATCCTTTCGAAGGTATTTCCTGGATTTATTTTGCTATTTCTTATTAGAATTTTATCAGTTCTTGGTGTAATTTTCCTCTTGCGACCACATTTTCCATTTCTTTTTTGAGGATGTTATAGAATCTTGAAATGTTCTTAAAATTCTTGAAACACTTAATTTGTTCACAGCAACTCTACCTTAGCTATATCTCTCATAGTTACAGAAATGTGTTAATCAAGAGTGATTATTTTAAAAAGCTTTCTAGGAGTAATATCCAGCTTTCGACAATTAAAAGTAACACGTTTTACTCGGAATGCAAAATTATAACAAGCTGCCACACTGAAATGTTTACAGCCGAACAAATGATGCACTAAAACCAGTCAAACGAGCAAATTATAGTCAAGGTGGATCCGTCACACTAACTCTATGAAGACATAACCGATTTGAGGTGGCTCGGGACATAACTGGTACTCACAAACCAACTCAGACAAGAAAAATATGTTTGTCTCAATTAATTCATACAGTATAGTAATTAACTATAAATTACTCATTTTAGCCATATTTTGTGATTCATTTCTTATTGGCGTCTTATTTCAAAGTAAGATGGCAGCTTTTTGCGACCGACACAGTAGTTTTGTCAAGTAATGAGGTTGCAGTCCTTTCTCAAATTTCCCCCCAAATTTTCCCATGAGGATTTCAAACCTTAGCAGATTTTACATGCATAAACCCTTCCACAAAAATATGTTTTAATATTGGGGGGGGGGAAAACTTGAATACTTTTTGTAAAATGTTAACAAATATATACGAATTTTACATTACGTAATTCCTACATTTAACTTTTTTTTAAATAAAAATTTAATGATTGAAAATCACTTTAAGTGACATCACCGATTTGTTGTAAGTGATGCTATAGTGCAAGATACCATGGAGCCCAGACGTTACTTATATTCTCACAAATAAATTATATATGATAAAGTAGTGTGTTAGCATAAACTATGAGAGCGTGCATATACCTGCTAACTTGGCCTGACGGCCAATTTACAGAATTCCAGCCGCTAAAGGTAGGCGAAAAGAGTACTAGCATTTCTCGAGTCTCAGGGCTGATTTTTTTGTATGTTTTAGAACATAATGTTAAAAATTGACTATCAGTACTGCCAGACACGTTCAATCAGAAGAAACTTTTAACAGATGCTTAAAAGCTTCCAAAAAAGTAATTGAACTTTACTTATAACCTCAAGCTTGATTTTTAAATATGATACTAGGTGAATATTTCAATTTTTGTTGTAAGCAGCCAGAAAAATAGGATGGGCCAAACATCCCCCCCCCCCAGACACAGCTAAAGGTTCGCTAGACGTATGAGCGCAGGAGCGATAGTTAGATAGTTTTATAACAAAGATTTCTAAAACTTGTGTTATTAATAGCCAAATGGAAGATTTCAGCAATAATTAAGTAATACAGGATGGTTCTGAATTCATGGTACAAATTTTAAGGGTAGTTACAGAACATTGTAGCAATAATATATTGTATAGGAATGCCTGGGTAAAAGTAAAATGGAGAAGTACAAACAAAACAAAAATAGATGATATATGCTAATCTTTCCCTGGTTGCTTTTGAACTGACAGAAATACCAGCATCATTCAGGTAACTTCTGATGACCATGAATGTCATTCTTTTATCTTGGAAGCACAGTATTTTTATTCTTCTGCCATCAACAAATGTGGTTCACCTTTTTCAGCTTTTTACTGCTTTGTTTTTTTATTATTAAATTTGTCTCGGCATCTTAAGCAAAACTTTAAATCCTCACATGTACTCACTGAACTGAAAGCATGTCTTGCAATTTTAACATAGGAAAGACCCCTTTCCTCATCATACATCTCTTTCTAGGAGTCCAATCTACTATTTTATTTAATAGCATTGCTTTATGACTAAATATAATTGTTGTACTGGCAAGGAAACAGCCCTGATCTAAATTCATCGAAGAGTTGTGGCACCGTTTGGACACTCTTGTTCGAAAGAAATGCCCATGAAATAAAAGGGAATTAATTGAGGTTAATAATGGTTTCATGGCATCATGTACTAACGAAGGAAGAGCTTAAAACTATTTGAGCTAAATGAACATTGATGTGAAGCTATAATAAAAAATAAAGGCTACCCCACTTATGGGAGCTCACTGTTATCATCAGTATCTAATGTACATCGATATTTATAGCAGCAAAACTTTTTTACGTTGCAGATATTTACATTTGGCTTTTTGTATTAAATTTAGTATTAAATTCATTTTAAATTGATATAACAAATTTTGCATTTTGCGCAATGTAACATCTTCTATAAGCATACATATTTAAAGAAACATAGCAATTTTCAAACTTGTCCACAATTTTGGCCACCACTGTATGTATATATAACAAAAAACAAAATTTTAAATTTTAACTCTTGCTTTATTTTCTGAAAATTTGATAGCGAGATGTTACAACATTATCTTAGCTACCATATCCGACTCATGAGTAATTTCAATCTTAAAAACTAATTATTAAAAAACGTATGAACGTTTTAGTATCTTCCGATAGAAGAGGTACATAAGATGAAAGAAATTATTTTGCAAATTTTTTAACTGATCCACGAGTTTTATTGCTAGCTTTTTGTTTTTTTATGTGATAAAATACTTTTGAAAATGTGTCCTCATTTCTTCCGGTCTCATACACACACAAACATGCCATATATTATTAACTAGCTGTTACCCGCCCGCTTCGCTGGGTATTTCATGATGTTTTATAACTTTTTACTGCTTATATATATGTATAAATTATTGATGTCTAAGTCCTAGCATTAAGAATTCGATTGTATTGAAAAATATACTTCGACTTGTAACTGTCACCTCTTAATAAATAAAAAGGGCGGAACTCATCTAATTTGTATTTTCTAAAAATCTCTAAAATTGAAGTATAGAATGAAGTTTGCTCTTTCGTAACCCAAAAACCAAGAGGATTCCTGCAAAACCAATAATCGCGGTGGATCTCTACTCCGTAAATTGAACATGCAAAGCCAAATTTCAAGTCTAAATCAAACAGAAAAAAAAACAAAAGTTTTACTATCAATATCTCCGTAATCCCGTGTGTGTTGAGAGCCGTTTTCCAAAATAACCTCTCTTAGCGGATTTCAATTCAACAAAAGAAAAATGCAAACCAAATTTCATTATTATACTCCTTGTAGCTCGAAAAAAGGAATTATTTTTTGTGTCAATACGTCCCAGTAACCCCTGCACCCCTCCGCAGAACTTGATTTACTTGAAATACATTCTTAGTGCATCCATATTAAACAAAAGAAACATGCTTAAAAAATTTCAAGTATATGGGTCTAACAATTAAAATCAGGAATTTTTTTCTATAACTTCTCTTGACCCCTCGCAACCATCCATAGGGGTCAATTTTTGTTTAACACTTTGTTAGAGGAATTATATTCCATGAAAGGAACATGCCTACCAATTTTCAAGCAGGATGATCAAATAGTTTAAAAATGGAAATATTTATCGATTACGCCTCTTAATCTCCCGAAATTAAACTTGGTAGTTGATATTCGCAAAACCCATTTTGTGGCGGTTCTCTACGAAAGGAATATGCTTATCAAATTTCAAGACTGTACGTCTAATAGTTTAAAAATGGGGATAATTATCTATAACGCCACTTGAGCCCCCGCAACGCCACTTCGGTGTCTGTTTTCACAAAACCCATTTTGTAGGGGAATTGCACTCTATGAAAGGAATCTGCTTAGCAAAATTTGTGCGTCCAATTAATTAAAAATGCAAAAAAATTATCAATGACGCCCCTTGAACCCCGCAACGCCACCTAAGGGTCTATTTTCACAAAACACATTTTGTAGTGTATCTCTATCCTATGAGAGGAATCTGCTCACCAAATTTCAAGACTGTGCGTCTAATAGTTTAAAAATAGAAATAATTACATATATCTGCCCTTAACCCCCGCAACACCCTTTGGGGGTCAACTTTCCCCAAACTTGTTTTGTAACGGATATGTACTTCATGAAAGAACCATTCCTACCAATTTTCAAGCAGGTAGGTCAAGTAGTTTAAAAACGAAAATATTAATCTATTACGCCACTTAATCCCCCGCAACACCACTTAGAGGTCTCTTTTCACAAAAACTTCTTATAGCTGATCTCTACTCTATGAAAGAAATCTATTTATCAAATATAAAGACTGTGCGTCTAATAGTTTAAAAAGGGAAATAATTATCTATAACGAACCTTAAGTCCCGCAACGCCACTTGGGGGTCAATTTTCCCCAAACTCGTTTTGTAACGGATATGTACTCCATGAAAGAACCATTCCTACCAATTTTCAAGCAGGTAGGTCAAGTAGTTTAAAAACGAAAATATTTATCTATTACGCCACTTAATCCCCCGCAACGCCACTTAGATGTCTCTTTTCCCAAAACCTTCTTATAGCTGATCTCTACTCTATGAAAGAAATCTATTTATCAAATATAAAGACTGTGCGTCTAATAGTTTAAAAAGGGAAATAATTATCTATAACGCCCCTCAAGTCCCGCAACGCCACTTGGGGGCAATTTTCACGAAACCCATTTTGTAGCGTATCTCTACCCTATGAGAGGAATCTGCTTACTAAGTTTCAAGACTGTACGTCTAATAGTTAAAAAATCGGAATTTTAAAGCCCCTTAAACCCCCCACCCCCGCAACACCCCTTGGGGATCAATTTTTTAAAAACTTATTTTGTAGCGGATATTTACTCCATGAAAGAAATTTACCTACCAATTTTCAAGCAGGTAGGTGAAGTAGTTTAAAAACGGATATATTTATCTATTACGCCCCTTAATCCCCCGCAACGCCACTTAGAAGTCTGTTTTCACAAAACCCGTTTTGTAACTGATCATTATTCTACAAAAGGAATCTATTTATATATCAAATTTAAAGACAGTGAGTCAAATAGTTTAAAAATGAAAATAATTATCTATAACGCCCCTTTAGCCCCTGCAACGCCACTTGGGGGACGATTTTCACCAAACTCATTTTGTAGTGGATCTCTACTGTATGAAATGAATCTGCTAATTTAATTTCAAAATTGTACATTGAGTAGTTTAAACATGGAAACAATTATTTATAACGCCCCTTAACCCCCGTAATGCCCCTTGTGTTTCGTATTTCGGAAAATCCGTTCTTAGCTGATGTCTACTCTATGAAAGGAACATGTCTACCAAATTTCAAGTATGTAGGTTGAATAGTTCCAGAGATATCGTGATTAGTCAGTCAGTCAGTCAGTGAGGAGTCGCTTTTCTTCTTTATATATATAGATAGATGTTACCCACCCGCTTCGCTGGGTATTTCATGATGTTTTATAAATTTTTACTGCTTATATATATGTATAAAATATTGATATCTAAGTCCTAGTATTAAGAATTCGATTGTATTGAAAAATATACTTATACCATTAACTGTCGCAAAAAAAAGGGCAGAACTCATCTAATTTGTATTTTCTAAAAATCTCTAAAATTGAAGTATAGAATGATGTTTGCTCTTTCGTAACCCATAAACCAAGTGGATTCCCGCAAAACCAAATTTCGGTGGATCTCTACTCCGTAAATTGAACATGCAAGCCAAATTTCAAGTCTAAATCTAACAGAAGAAAACAAAAGTTTTACTATCAATATCCCCGTAATCCCGTTGAGAGCCGTTATCCAAAATAACCCCTCTTAGCGGATTTCAATTCAACAAAAGAAAAATGCTAACCAAATTTCATTATTATAGTGCTTGTAGCTCGAAAAAAGGAATTTTTTTTGTAAATACGTCCCAGTAACCCCCTGCACACCTACCAGAACTTGATTTGCTTAAATTACATTCTTAGTGGATCATTATTCAACAAAAGAAACATGCTTAACAAATTTCAAGTATTTGGGTCTAACAATTAAAAACTGGAATTTTTTTCTGTAACTCCTCTTGACCCCTCGCAACCATCCTTAGGGGTCAATTTTCGTTTTACTCTTTGTTAGAGGAATTATATTCCATGAAAGGAACATGCATACCAATTTTCAAGCAGGATGATCAAATAGTTTAAAAATTGAAATATTTATGGATAACGCCTCTTAATCTCCCGAAATTAAACTTGGTAGTTGATATTCGCAAAGCCCATTTTGTAGCGGTTCTCTACTTTACGAAAGGAATCTGCTTAGCAAATTTCTAGACTGTACGTCTAATAGTTTAAAAATGGGGATAATTATCTATAACGCCACTTGAGCCCCCGCAACGCCACTTCTGGGTCTGTTTTCAGGAAACCCATTTTGTAGGGGAATTGCAATCTATGAAAGGAATCTGCTTAGCAAAATTTCAAGACTGTGCGTCCAATAAGTTAAAAATGCAACAAGAAAATTTATCTATAACGCCCCTTGAACCCCCGTAACGCCACCTAGGGTTTCGATTTTCCCAAAACACATTTTGTAGTGTATCTCTATCCTATAAGAGGAAATCTGCTTACCAAATTTCAAGACTGTGCGTCTAATAGTTTAAAAATAGAAATAATTATTTATATCTGCCCTTATCCCCCGCAACACCCCTTGTGGGTCAATTTTCCAAAACCCGTTTTGTAGCGAATATTTACTCTATGAAAAAAACATTCCTACCAATTTTCAAGCAGGTAGGTCAAGTAGTTTAAAAACGAAAATATTTATCTATTACGCCAATTCATCTCCTGCAACTCCACTTAGAGGTCTGTTTTCTCCAAACCTTCTTATAGTTGATCTCTACTCTATGAAAGAAATCTATTTATAAAATATAAAGACTGCGCGTCTAATGGTTTAAAAAGGGAAATAATTATCTATAACACCCCTTAAGTCTCGCAACGCCACTTGGGGGCAATTTTCACGAAACCCATTTTGTAGCTTATCTCTAACCTATGAGAGGAATCTGCTTACTAAGTTTCAAGACTGTACGTCTAATAACTTAAAAATCGGAATTTATAACGCCCCTTAAAACCTCCACCCCCACAACAACCCTTGGAGGTCAATTTTCCCAAAATTCACTCTGTAGCGGATATTTACTCCATAAAAGAAACTTAAGTACCAATTTTCAAGCAGGTAGGAGGAGTAGTTTAAAAACGGGAATATTTATCTATTACGCCCACTTAATCCCCCGCAACCCACTTAGAGGTCTGTTTCCACAAAATCTTGTTATAGCTGATCTCTACTCTATGAAAGAATCTATTTATCAAATATAAAGACTGTGCGTCTAATAGTTTAAAAATGGAAATAATTATCTATAACGCCCCTAAGTCTCCGCAACGCCACTTGGGGCAATTTT